>VTPC01001209.1:0-79482 GCA_011009095.1 Ignelater luminosus
GGGGGGGGGGCGTTGAATAAAAAAGAGGCCTCGAAAGCATAAAGAAAGAAATGAAGAAAATTCTAAAAAACTGTTTGTACACATTTCATGTGTTGAGTAACATACAGTTATCGCGATTACTTTATTTTCCAAATAAACATACTAAATGCAAGTTACCTACGGCAAATAGCTAATCGCGGTTATTTAAAAATGCTGCTGACAAAAGAAACAGTGATAATGTGAGAGCAGCGCACCAGGTTTGTTTTTCTTAGGATTGTTTCAAACGTTATTTGTAATTTTTATTTTAATATTGGCCTTCGTCATCTTAAGTTTCGTACTTAATGCGAACGTTATTATGATTGATTTTAATAAATAGTTTTATAATTCCAAGCTTCAAGATGTCTTATTCTCTTATAGTAGACGGACATCCAATGGGCATTTATGAGAACTCCAAATTTTGGCTGACGGACGTCTAATAGATATTAATGGAACGTACGGTTCTTAGAGAAGACGGTTGTCTCATAAGCCGACCAGCTGATAATTTGACACCGTTAAATATGCCAACGCGCTTTGCTGTTTGGTAAATGAGCTATAAATCCGGCATATCTTGCTTCGTCACGGTATTGGATTACTGCTAAACGAGGTAACCGTGACAGTCCAAAAATCGTGCATGGAACGTACATTTGCCACAACTTTGGACATACAACGGACGTCTGTTACTAGACGTCATTTGGATATAATTTGTACATGGTCATCCAGTGGATCTCCAAAAATGGCATGTGGATATCAAACTTACGTCCATGGAATATCGAATTTAAAACACCTTTCTTTAGTCTGTTGTGGGTAAGACATAGGTAGAAGTAAGTACACCGACAACGCTCGTCAGCTGATTCTTCTCAGTAAAATAAACAAAATAGTTCATATGAACACGGTTCAATAAAACATGGTTTTCTAGATATCAGCGGTTAAAGAGGAGTCAAAGAATCAATAACTTCATTCATAAAATCTAAATCGATCAACATCTTCTGGCGTTTGAAGGATATTTTTGTCCAATCAAAGGTCACTGTTTGATGTAAATTTCGTGTTTCGCGAATGTCTGCAAGTGGTTAAACTACAGGGTGCTACTGCTTTTTCGTGGCATAAATTTTTTGTTATACTTCAGCACGCCCTGCTTTTTGTCTTACTTCTTCAACTAAATGGTATATTAACTCGTATCAACGTCAATGCATATTATGATGGTTGAAATCGATTTTTTGCATAGCGATATTAGTATAAGAGTAGTATTATCAAAGAAATAAAAAAGTATATTTCAGATCAAAAAATGATATTAAAGTTTGTTTCTTTTGACTTGTTCATTTTATATCTCGAAATGCCAAATAACACTTGGGTAATCTTAATTTCTTTTAATAATTAGTGTTTCAATATATCTTCGTCGTCATCATCATCATCCGAATCTTTGTGGTTCAATTCATTTTAGGCAACCTTGTTGGGGTATCATTTCGACTGCATTTTGAATATAGTTTTTGATCCCCGAAATATTAATAGCTTCGACGATACTTTCGATTCAGAAATTTTGATTGTAAATTTACGCTCACTTGAATTTCGGTTAGTTCCTGTTATGGTATGAAATCCAGCCTGTGACATTTTACATACCGTACATCCCGTATGGAGTTACTTGAGTCCTGACCAGGGATAATCGGTCCGCCGTATCCATATCTGAACAGCGTATCACCTGCAGGTTTAAATTCTAGACTGTAGGGAAAGCAACCGAACTAGAAAAGTTCGGTTATTTTTATGATACATTGTGTTAAGAGATTAACTAATTATAAAATGAAATAACGCAAATATCGTTGATATATTTATGTGTTTTATGGTAGTAGCTGGTAGATTATAACTAGTATCTAAGGATAATCCCCTTTATTGAAAAATTTATTATTATGGTATCCTTAACTGAACTGAACATCACTGCGGAGGAAAGTGGGATTTGTTTTAATTTGCCTCACCTTGTTTGGTGATGTTTGAATATTAGCCTAGAGTATTCTTGTAATTTACAGCTAAAATTTACTCAAATTAATAATCAATTACTTACTTTAATTAAACAAAAAAGATATTCAAGTAAAACTAAACAATAAAGCAACAGCTTTACTTTAAACAAACACAATAGACCCATGAAAGGTATATCAGACATATTATCAAAAAATATAACTTATCTTTCACGATTTTTCTGAATTCTGAAAAAGACAGTTTTCATAGAGAAGTGTGCGACGAGCAACTTCTAACAGTACACGATGCTCGTCCTTCACGCTTACGTAATTTTCTAGAATCCACAGAATGAGGTTACAAAAATACGATTTATAATGGCCACTAGTGTCATGTGCTGTGAAATTTCGTGTTGGTGAAAAACGGTCATTATAGCATCTTGTTAAAAGGTACATATGTAATCTGTGACAACTGTCGAAGCCTGAGTCGGTTGAAGATCTTCGGTAGCAGATCATCCTAGCATGCCGATTACTTCCCAGGCATTATAAAGTGGTTCAATTTTATATGGGTAGACTTCTCTTGTGTGTTTCTTTTCTTTCTTTCATTTTATAGAAAAATATATATTGCAAAATCTCACATCAATCCGACAATTAAAACACGTGCCGACGAGACACGAATTGTTTAATGATGATTTTACGCATGTTAACATATTGTTTGTTTTAAGAACTTTTAATACTTTCGTGGTTTATTATTTCATTATTATATGATTTATGAAATGAGAAATAAGATGTATTAATAATAGGAACTATAGAGATGAAACTTATCTGTGTAAAACAGGGTCGAACAGCGTATTTAACAGATAAATCTAATTATTCAAATACAACTAAAGATTTTCTAGATTTTACTAATTATTGCTTCTTTGTGCAGATAAGTTGCATTTACTATACTAACGACAGAATTTTAGATTTAGTACTAATAAAAAAATCAAAATAAGTTTACGTATGATGTCAATAAGGAAGAAGAAGCAAATTTGCTAAATATAAAATGCGTCCCAGAAGTCTTGAAATCAACCTTTGCCAGGACTCTGGAGAGACAAGTCATTTCTTATTTCACACACATACTAAAATTAAACAAAACAAAAAATTAATAAATCTCCTAAGCGGACTATGGTCTTGCCTACGTTTAAATCCTCTAAGTCGCATGTTAAATGACACACAAGCTGGTTTCCAGATGGGATGCTTTAATCAAAATAAATGTATAATTAATCATCTCTTATACATGGATGACTTGAAATTATATAGCCAATCAAAGGCTCAAATAAAACGACTAATATACATAACAACTAAATTCAGTAAAGATATACAAATGGAATTTGAAATTGATAAATGCAAAACTTTATATTTGGAAAGAGAAAAATGAATCAAATTTGAAGGCTTTCGGCTAGAAAATGACCAGGTATTATGTAGCTTAGAAGGGAATGAACATTAGAAATATTTGGGTTTTTTACAACTTCCTGAACTAAAATCAAACAAACATAAAAAATAGGTTAAAGCAGAATTTTCAAAAACGTTTGAGGGTCATTTCACGCCAAATCACCTAACACCATGTGCCCTCATGTCTCAGAATTTGTTCATATTTCTGCTCTGGGTAGGCACATATAAGTTAAGACTAAATTAATTTTTTCATAATTTTTAACACAAAAATGGCTTTGAGAGGCCATCTTGAAAATCTCATGATTTCTACTGCAGATATTGCATACTTTTGTCCCATGTTTTATTAAAATGAACATAACTTCTTTATTTGAGAACGGATTTTAATAAATTTGGTGTCATATTAAAGTTACTGTATTGGCAGTTCTAGAAACATGCAAAACAAAATATATAACTTTTTTAAATTACCCTTAAAATCTGCTTTCTATTATTTTGGCAGTACTAAATCTCCCTCTGAAACCAGATTGACAATTCGGTAATAAATTATTTTTAGCGAAAACGTCGTACAATTGCGTATACAAGATCCTTTCAAAAATTTTTGATATGCAAGGTAAATAATATGCTAATTATTCTAAGATGCGAAAAAGATTTTGGATTTACAACTTTTGGAAGAGGTAGGCCTACAGCTCCCTTTTAGCCAAATGGAAAGTAACTAAATTCAATACAGCAATTGATAATATGTGTAATAAATTTAACAATAAAGTAACTGGCGTATTTTAGCATCATGAGAGAAATGGTATCAGAACCTGTTGCATTAGATTTTAAACTATGCAGAATGTTACGAACTTCATCTATTGTAGTAAGCGAGAATTTGAAAGATTTGTCTACTGCATTACGATTAATTAAATAATAATTGATTTGATCATTGCAATTGTTTGTAGTAACTTGAACGAAAGAACTGAAATAATTGCCAATAGAATTAGGATTACTTAAGTCAAAAGGTATATCACGGCATTTAGCAAATCGTATTTCAGATCGGTGAAAGCTGACCGTAATTTACTGGAATCGGCATCTTTTGCAAGTGTATCAAGATATGCTTTTCTTTCGCGGCGAACAGCGGCTACGGTAAAATTTCGCATTTCCTTGTAGCAAGTCCAGTTCGAGGCGGATTTAGTTCTTTTGCATTTTTTCAAAGCACTGTCACGCTCCCTCATAATTGCCTTTAAATTATCTGCCAGCCAAGGTGCTTTAGGTTTACTAACCTT
The DNA here is from genome assembly GCA_011009095.1 of Ignelater luminosus. Classification (NCBI taxonomy): domain Eukaryota; kingdom Metazoa; phylum Arthropoda; class Insecta; order Coleoptera; family Elateridae; genus Ignelater; species Ignelater luminosus. The sequence goes on from VTPC01001209.1 coordinate 4,655, forward strand.
TACCACCTTGATTGGAGCATGAACACCAAAAACCGATAAGATAAAGGCTACGAGAATGAAGACTATTATCGATATTATTTTCACGAATTAAATTATACCACGGAAGCGATTCCAAGTCAGGTAAGAATAGATCGCAATTGAATGTTCGAAAACATCTCACCTGTATAATTTTAGTTTTGAATTTATTCAAAGTAATCTTAAGACGGCAAAAAGTTGCTCTGTGATCCGATATATCATCGGCATTAATAGTATCGAAACAATTCACCATTGAATCATTACTTACAAAAATGGAATTAATAAGCGTGCTTGTAGTACTAGTAATCCGAGTAGGTTCATTCAAAATTTGCATTACGTCGTATAAATTAAAACAAGCGTTAACAGGGTTACTAATATTAAAGAAGTTAGCGTTAAAATCTCCCAGGCATCTGAAGTCATCAACAACCGGAATTACAAAAGATTATCATCGAGATTAGTTACAAGATCATTTACGTTAGTCTGTGATGGTCTATAAATTGTACCAATAACAATAGTTTTTAAATGCAATTTAGTTTTAACAAATATATACTCTAGATTTGCTAAAATGGGAAAATCGAAAGATAGCTCTTCACAATTGAGATATGTTTTTACATACATGCCAACTCCACCTCCTCTGTCTCCGTAAGTACATCAGCTGAAAACCACAATTCTGAAACACAAAAAACGTCAAAAGAATTGCTACTAAGTATTAAATCTACAAGAAAATTAAAAAGTGATCGCACATTTAGGTGACCTATTTTCATATCAACCTACTTAAAATAAATGATAGATATAACTTGAACTATTAGAATAAATACAAGAAAAGGCAAACAGTTAGAAATAATAATAATGAAGTAATTACATATGTACTATGATAGCTTTGTTAAACTCATTAAATATGTAATCAATAGTAAATGTACACAACTGGTGTCCCGATAATACAATGTATTTTTAATCGCACAATTTTTCAAATTCATTTATGGTCTGGCAAGTGTGTTCCTTACCATTCTTGTTTATATAGATTATGCCATCTGTGGTGCAAACATTTTTGAAACTGAATTTATGCACCGCGTAATTAAGAGTTTCCAACCTGTTACGAGTTAGGCCTTCTTTGATAATTATTCCGGTTCCTTTGAGCATTTTTTTAGTTCTAAATACCAGGTCTCCGTATCTGTAGCTGGTGAATTTTACAGTTATCCCTCGTGGCCTTTTACTTGAGGGATTAAAGGCACCTATTCGGTGAGATCGATAAACCTCATCCGGAGTAACTTTTAATCCTAGCTTATTGTTAAATACATCTAGTACTAAATTATCGGTGTCTTCGTTCTTATTTTCTAAAATAATAAAAACTCTAAGGCTATTACGTCTAGGGTATTGTTTTAGCTCGTCCAGTTTTTTATGAAGATCTCCATTCTCCTTTTCAAGATCATTCACTCGGTTATTCAGTGGAACTTTCAAAGCTAAATTTTCAATAAATGCTGTTTCGAAGACGAAATATTTAATTGCGGCTGAAGCCAGAGCTTTGATATCGGTTTGCTGATGATTATGAGTAAAAACCATTTTGAACAACCCCTTCAAACTTAATACGTGAAGATTGGTTGCAGTGAGAGCGGGACAACCACGTTCGTACGTATACTCGTTGTACCGGTTCATAAGGCATTTAAATTTTTTTTTATTTAATATAACGATGTTTACACAATTACGAAAACATTTATTGTGAAAAGTTATTTTTGTAATGTCGACGTCTGGAAAATGATGTATGGCTATATGATATCGAGGTTTGCATAGAAGAATTTAGACGACGTTTAGAAAGCAGGTCTTACGATCAATTCATTGCTTTGCAGCACTGGAAACATTAACGACAAGTTCAGAAGGGAGAGACCTCGTGCTAGAAATAAAAATGTTATAAACATTGTTAGAAATGCAGTCCAAGGTGAACCTATCACTTTAGTTAGAAGATTAGCTCAACAGTTAGATTTAACTCGTACTATTCACAGGTGAAGCCTTATAGGTTGCTAACGTACCAAGAACTTCTACAACCAGATTATAATAAAAGGCTGGCGTATTGTCAGTGTTTCGATGAAAGTATGAACGACGAACTGTTAAATCTAATACCGATGAAGCCTGGTTTCATCTAGATCCCAGAGGGCTGAATTGGCTTCTGTAAAGGCAGATTTACCACCAGAAAAAACTTTAGGGCAAATATCTGATCAAAATAATTTAGTTTTGATAGTCAAGCTGTAGAATATACCAACCTGTTTTGCTGTATATACGAACCAATTTGGCTAATTTGGCTCCTTGCCCTTGTATGATCTCGACGGATATATCAATTCTCAAAACATGCGAATGTGGAACCTTGATAACCCGCATTTTCCTAGAGAAGCCTGCATCAACTTAAAGTTGCTGTGCGGTTAGCAATGTCAAAGTGAAGAATTATCGGGCCAATATTTCTCGATAGCAGTTTAATTGCTGTCACTTATAGAGATACTATTTTGCAACAATTTATTAATGAACTTCATGCTGACGAACTCTAAAATTGTTTTTTCTAACAAGACTCTACCAGACCGCACGTTGCTCAAAAAACATTAAATTGTCTTTGTGAGTTCTTCGACAACAGATTTCCACCACGTTCTTGTGATCCAGCCCCGCTAGATTTTTCGTTTTTTCTAATTTAAAAAATTCAGAAGTCCAGTGCATACAGTAGAGGTTTCGTTCAGAAATTACTCTCGGATTAAATAAAACGCATCCGCAGTACTCTAATCGCGTTCAGAATATAACAAGGGTGCATCCTACTATATTATCTTGCGCGTTCAGATTTTGAAACTACAGCGTCCGCAGCGCATTCTCTTATACCCACCTTAGACTGAGTAAAAAAAGAGTAAATACAGTAAAAATTGGTAAATATTACAATTTTTATGAAGTTATGTTCCTGTTTAATCAATTCATGCATTATTAATATAAGTTACAACCGACATAACACTTACAACATACCTATTGTTCATTTTTTTAAAACTTCGAAGTTTGAACACTGGACTTTTAAACTAACTATAGGTTAGGATATACTTGTTTACAATTTGTGTGTTTACAGCTCTGCTCCAAAGCGTTCAGAAAATATACAATTGCAGAACGTTCCGATTACTCTACTCCGATTAATCTTCGTGAATAAATGCTATAGTGTTCTTTTTATTTCTGAACGAAACCTAGAAGATCTAAAAAAAACAATATAATAAGAAAGTGTGAAGAGATAGACAAAAAATGTGTTTGACAATATGAAACGGCGGCGTATAAATTTGTGTATTCGTAAAAACCCACAACACATTCAACATCTGCTGTAACTTTTAAACCTTTATTAATTTTAGAATCCATAACACTGTAAAATATTAACATAGCACATCAAAGGCTTTTATTTAAAAACAATAGAATTTTTCTCGAGTAATCTCTTCTTAATAGACCAATGTTTATCTAGCCTAATTCTAACTTTTCCTAACTTAAGTTTAGTTACTGAATATGTGCTGTATGGTTCTAGAAACGACACATATTTTTTGCTTCGTGGTCAATGCTGATTTCAAGACTTTTGGGACACACGTTAGTACCACACCATCCAGTTTTAGTAATAAATTTAAATAATGAGTAGAAAGATATAATACTTTAAACGAGAAAATATTAAAAAGTCAATTATATGCAATTTTAAAAAAATAATATTTACGAATTAAGTTTTCTTAATAAGGGATGCAAACTGAACAAAAGTAAAGATGTAAATAATGCTGTAACTGCTTCTTACGATATAATTTATACATTTTGTGGCCGTTACATTCCAAAACTAAAAACAAAAACTAGCTAATATCCAATTTAATTTAATACTGAAATTATGAATTTTATAAAAACTAAAAAAATACTTTAAATTGAGACATTTTTCAGCTTATTATTTTTGCATCAGTACAAGAAATACAGAAAGAGGTTAAAGTTCCTTACAGTTTTCCATACAGTTTATAACATTATTTAAGTAACATGAAATCGTGCATTTTAAGTGACACCAATCAGTTTTGGATTTTATCAAATACAGGGTGTTGAAAAAGTACTACAGTTGAATAGCAGTAGCGTAACTGATATCAAATAACTATCATAAATCCGCTTTCAAAATCTTGTTTTAGCTCGGAAAATATAACATTGCCTGTACTAAAATTGAAAGTTGTTCTGCAACAATGCTATTAATTGTATTAACAATTTTTCTTGACAAAATGGAAGGATTACGCTTAAGCAACAATCTCAAGTTAATACGTTAGCGAATAACATTAATATGTGTCATCTTCAAAGACAGAAATGTTGCTGAAAATTAAATATTGCCGATCTGACAAAATATTTGCTTGTATTGTTTAAGACAAAAAAAACCTAGTCACCGTATTAAAATTTATGTAGTGACAATTCCGTGAATAATAAAAATAATAATAAGAATAAATAATAATAAAGCACACTCTAGAGCAGAAAAATGTGAAGCTAGACTCATAGATCACTTCTTTTTTTCCAATCAAGGTTTGTTTATTCATAGAGAATATTATGATACTTCCCGATTGGGGTGCTTCTTCAACAGCCTTGTAGCAGTTTTAAGTTTAAGATTTATTATTAGTATGGTTAATGTTTACTTAAATGCGAGCCTCCAAGATCTCTTCCAAATTATAAGAAAACGTGGAGACCTCCTGCTATTTGTCCAGAGATGCCACCGTTCTTGTTTTTAATTATTCTGAGAAAAATTCAGGATATCGATATTCAAATAACTTGCTCTTGGTAAGTTTTGGTAAAAAGAGGGAATACCAAACACCAGGCACAATCAAAATAAAAATACTTTTAGAGGCTTAGTGCTTCTTCAACAAAACGAAAGATAAAACATACAGTTCATATTATTTAATTATGATTTAATATATGTACAAGCATTACACACCTATGACAATCTTAAAAACAGATAACAAGTTTATGTTATTTTGTTTATATAATAGCTGTTACCTTAATAAGACACAGAAATATAACCCTTGAAGGCCTTCATAACAATATTAATTAGTTTAAAAATATATGAGTGATGATAAATTAAAGTCGTTAAAAATATTGAACGAAATTGTAAAAAAAAACACAAATTTCTAAAATAAACTTTACCAGTTAAATTTTAATAAGCTATCTGATCGCTTTGTAAAAGAGATCCATCAGTAAATGGATTTGAAAACAACAAACTAAAGCAAATAAAGACTTAATTTATAATAAAGGATCAAGGTCATGCAATAACCTTACCATGAGATGATATTAAAATCTGATTTTATTATTGTTCACTTAAATAACAGCTTCAATAGTAAAATTCTAACCTCATCACCAATAAATAATTGTTGGGTAATGTGATTTTAAAAACAATACCCCTTTTTTTAGTTTTACTTATCTTATCCTGTTGTATATATGATAATGACTGCATTCATAACTGCATGCCCTTCTTAATTTCGCGTGGGGGGTGATTAGCCAACGAATACACAAACGTGAAGAGATATTCCATAAACCGTTCCAATGCTTGTTGTAGATCGATAATTGATTATTTTTATATTAACTTGGCTGCCACGCCCTTTAGATATTCCCTTCAGTATTTGCGGCGGAATTAACGGTAGATACGATATTTGGTAGATAAAATAACGAGAAAACGATAGGTAATGGTAAGAAAAGGCAATCCTATAGAAATAATCAAGGATTAGGCAGAATAAAGTGGATAGAAAAATTGTTTACCTGAACTTGAAATCGGAGGTACAAAAACAAACGTGTAGCCTTGATCAAAACAACAGGTCGAAGGAAAGGCTTAATAACACTGACAAATGAGTTGTAAAGTAACGCATGCGCAGCCATTCCCAACATAATACAAATTTTAACCAAATAGAGAGATATTTACTTAGAAACCGAACAGCTGATTTTTAAACTTACATACGAAAAGGAGTTTTTAAGTAATCAGAAAAAATTAAATGAAAATAAGGAACTAGTCAATTAAAGTCTAATATATGAGAAAATTATTGAAAATAAAACAAAGGCATATATCAAACTAATATATATACAAGGTACACCAAAATAAATTTTTACACCGTAACACCCTCAATACTAAACAAAACAGTAATCGTGTTACACCTACAAAGAAAGTCAGTTGCACGAGTCAGAAGCCACAAATTGTTTTGCTAATTACTTTCAGTTCGTATTTACAACTCAGTCAGTCACCTACATTTCATATCCAAAATCTTGGTGACTAGGTCATTGTTAGTAAAGAATTAATTACAATTACTAGAACATCAGAATCAGATAATAACAATGCTATTAGGAAATTAAAGCCGAAAAAGATCGCTGGAACAGATAATAAATTCAAGGAACAATTTTGTTTTGTAAAGATTACTGTAATATTTCAGTGACTAGATTATAAAACCTTGAGTTATACCGAGCGGTCGTTTAAATTTCCAATTAGAGTAGGCTAGATCATTACACAATTTCGGTGGGTACTTTAAACAGATCCAAGAAAATAACGATTGCGCTAGATACGTTTGTGTTATTTTAACTTAACCTTAAACTAACGTATAAAAAAATAATATCAAAAACAACTTTACAATAAATGCCGAAAATGTTCGCCATTTACATCAAGACACTTCTGAATGCGCCTTTTAAGCTCATTAAAAACATTTTGAAAAATTATTCAGTTCCACTCACTTTTCAGTTATTCGATTAGTACGTTCTTTCAAATTGCTCACAGGTGTTTGAAAAATAGATAAGGCCACACAAAAAAATCTAAAACAGGAACGTGAAGGGTATGGTATTTGAGTATTCTTGCTTATTGATCTATCGTCAAAAACTCTTTTAAAAATTAAATTGTCTTACATTCAGTGTGTGTGCCGTAGTGTCATTCTGTTGGAAGAATCCTTGTTGTAATTCTTCATCATCCAGCTGATCCATAAACTGCTGAAAATTTTCATTACATCTTTGTTTAGTAAGAGTGCATTGGAAAAATATAGGTTCTATCAACCTATGACGACTCACACCTTTCCAGACGCCTATTTTTTGTGAATGTAATTTAGTTTCGACAAAAACATGTGGATTTTCTGCTGACCACATTAACATATTTTGTAAGTTGACATACCCAGAAAGTTAGAACCAGGGTTTGTCAGAAAAGAAACTTATATCTAACATATCATCATTGTGCATATGGTTTATAAACCATTGACAAAATTGTACTCTCTGTGGAAAATTGACGGGCAACAGCTCAAGAAAAGCGGTTAATTTATAAGGATACATGTTTAAATCCTTTTTTTAAAATTAATTGGTACGTGGCATAAGCCATATCACTTCCCTGGGGAATTCTTCGAGTTGACGTCTAAGGAGTCTCAGTCACAATTTCATGAACTGCCGCATGGTTTCCTAGGGTTTCTCTTGTGAAACGGACACTTCTTGTTTTTTGTTGCTCTGAAAGGCAAGTCTGGATATTTTCCCCGAAAATCAACCATGCACTCAGGGAGAGAATATTTCCACTTGCCGTTAATTTTTATTCCAGTGCGAAAGTAACATTCTAAAATGTCTGCTTTTTGTCGAGGTGTAAATGGCATTTTTAAAAACATTGTAAATTAATTGATATATTTTAATAAACTATCTAATTACTATTAAATTCGGTGAATAATCAGATTTGAATTCGTCAAAATTTAAAATTTGAATATTTTATTTGCTATCTGTTACTTGTTTGGTTGTGTCTAAAAAGCACCGTTCTAATATGATGTACAGCCACGGCCTACCCTAAGTGGAAATTTAAGCAATCGCTTGGAATTAGCTTTTCATGGTAATATTTCGGTTACTATTATACCTACATCTCTTAAACAGCTTAAATGGCAAACTTTATAAAGGTTACCGTTACTATTACGTATATACCTTTATACTAGAAACAATCGAAACGTGACTGTTACTTCTATATAACTTCTTAACCTTTATAATAAGACTAATTTGGGTGATGTCATGTAGCGTAAGAAATGTTGCCGTAATCATTATAAATATTATTTGTAATAATAACTGCAGCGTTCCTGCCACTTAATCTTTTTTCTTCATTTCTCTTTTGTCTTGATAATCTATATCATATTATTTTCTCTATTTAGATATTACCGGTATTTACAACATAAATATACAGTATGTCCAAAAAGTATGGAATATCCTACATAATTACTCTGTAAATACGCATTTTATGGAAACCTGTTTCCTATAAATGTTGTTTAGTATTTAATTTTATCAAGGTTGCTATGGTTTTACATTACAGGGCAGTACCAAATACCTATTTAAAAAAAACAAAAGCTCAAAAAATAACACTTCAATTATTATTAATGGAAAGGTATTCCTTTATTGTACTCATTTGATGGAAAATATTTTTCTTTTTTCAATACTGTAACTCTTTGATACACTTGTAATTTTGATTAAAACGCAAAAAAGTGTTTAAGTTTATTTCAATATTAAAATTTAAAATTTTTAGTTTTTTTCAATATTGCAAAAACAAGGTGAGATATCGGAATAAAAATTTCTGCATGACTGTTGCTCTAAAGTACATATCTACTATTTTACGTAGTTGAGTTTTTGGTATCATTATCAGGAAATAAGGGGGCGCTAGTTCATCATCCTAAAGAAAATTGTTACGCATTGAAATTTGAAATTAACAATCGATTTAGCGAAAAAAGTCGCTCTTGCATGTTTTCCGTAGAATGCTGCTATTTTTAGAAAACTGAATTTTTCAAAATCACTAAAATTTAACTATAATAAATATCATAGATTGTCTTAAAAACAGAATGCAATTATTCGCATCCCATTGCTTGACAGAAATTAAGCCGATCCTATCCTAATCCTATATTCTGGACATTTTTATTAACATTAACAACAATGAAATTAAACAATAATCAACGGGGAATTAAAACCACACTGCGAAACCGTAACTTAGTAATTATTCTAAATTTAAACTAAAATTAGTGTTTTTTAAAAAATCAGTTTTGTTTATTAAGGTTATTATTACCGATATTGTTCAAACTGTATTCCATTGTTTCTTAAGTACAATTCATATTTTCTTCTGATACTTTTAATAGCATTCAGTAGGTTTACCGCACAACCGACATATGTAGAGATAATGCTGCCATAAAAGCTTTGAAAAGCTTAAGATCTGTAATAAGATTTTCTAACATTGACATCACACAATGGTGTAACTATATCAAAATTCGTTCTGACTCACAGCCGTCTAAATTGAAATTATATGCGGCAAAAAGTCGAAAAATAAAGTTGCATATAAGACTTCATTTCATGAGAGGTAGTCTTATCAACAACGTCTAACTAGACCGTAACAGGCCTTTTGAGATGTTATTAAACCCTACGTAGGTAGTTTTATATCCGAAAAGTCGAAGCTTTTACAGTACAGCAAAATTCATATTAGAAATGACTTGTACTATTAAGAAAACTTCAAGGAGAAAATCTATGTAACTGCTCCACTGAAATGGATGTTATTCAAGAAGGTCAGTATTATCATTTCCCGATACTTTTAATGATACAATGTTAGGTACTAGATACATTTTTGGAAGTCTTAAAAGTGACGTATTATTTTAATGTAATTTTTATTTTTGCAAAACTAGGAGTCATAAAATACCCCAGCTTACCTGACCAAACTAGCATAACATTATAAAAATATTTGTTGTATATAACTTGGTGTTAATATTACGTTTACCTCTGTTAGTCCAGGAGCGCAATGGATTCTTTTTTGTTCTAATTAGGTGCATCTAAAATTTACTGATTTATATTCTAAATTTTCGTTTTCTCAGACAGTCCAAAAATTCGCGCACTATTTCGCCTCGTGTATTGTTATAAATCTTAAAAACCATGTTAAAAGCTCTCATAATTCCGTGATATTTTGTTCACAGTATCTTACGTATCTTTTAATTTCATCTGGATAATGTCATGAAGTTTACTTTTTTGTCGGTGAGTTTATTTAAATTATCTTTTTTGCTAAAATAAGTGTTTAACCCATTTGTTATTAGACCGGCAATCTCCGCCTTGTCTTCAGGTGTTAACACTACGTTTAAATTAGTCTATTACACTGTAATCACTATTTCTCACTTTAGAATGATTTAGTTTGTTAGTTTGAATAATTTGAGGTTAGCATAGAGCGGAAAAGTAAACGTCTATTCGACACGAGCACACATAGCTGAATGAATAGATGAACTGACATTTTCATAACAGATATTTGCATATCATCAAATCGCTAAATTGTTTATTTTTTATGTTTATTATAGTTTTAATGGGTTTATAAAAAATAGAGTTGAAAAATTAAAATTTTTGTGGATATTGAAAAGGTTGATTAACAGATTGTATGGAGCTGATTATGTTTACCGCTACGTTAATGAAGTAGTTATTAAATTTATTTGTAACTGTATTTGATCATCTATGTATAACTTTATCATCGACTTTTAGAGGTGGACTTGACAGTATACAGTTTTTGTTTTTACCTGTTTCGTCTTTGACTATTTCCTAGGCAGTTCTGCAGAACTTATCCAGGGTGTAACTTAAGTACTGTAACAAACTTGGAGGAATGATTCTTCAGGTGATTTTAAGAAAAGAATCCCTGACAACTCAACCGTTTTCGAGATACAAAATGTTTAAGCTTAAATTAAGATGACGTTTTTGAATATTCAAAGTGAAATATCAAAACGGAATTTTATACATGCTTGTTACTCTAAGGTGCCTACTATTTTACGTAGTTTTGTGTCTGGTATCCTTATTAGAGACGGGGAAATACATTAGGCTAGTCCATTACTCCAAAGAAAATTGTCACGGTACTGAAAAAAAAATTACAGAGTGCCCTTTTTAGGGTCCCTAGCTCCCTTAATATTATAAAAACAAAAATATATAACAAAATATAAATTATTGAGATTTCTTACATTTCCTTATTATTTGCTCACTATCAGCCTGTAATAAACACTCCAACTGATTTTGTTATAAAATACTAAAAGAATATGTAAAAAGATTGCCTCAGTTGCTACGCAAAACGTATATCAAATACAAAAGAAAATATTCTAGCTTTTAAAGTTGTAAATATAATTACGAATGTCAATGATTCGTTTTTAAATAATTTTTATTCGTTCTATGTATTAAAAAAGCGTATTTTCTTAAAGTAACTTTAATGAAAGTTAGACTTTATTAAAACTGTGCGTTTTCGTTATCAAAACAAAGATAGCAGACCTGAATTAGTAGCGGTAATTTATTATGCGTGACCGCCAAAGTAGTCTGTATAAATTTTGCAATGTAGTTTGAAGTAATTACGATCTTCCATGTCCTCGCAGTAAACAGAAAAAATACATTTAAATGCCCTAATCATGACGTAGAGCCATGAAATATGCATGCCTTGTTACCACTGCCGCAACACAAAAGTCAGAGCATGTATCAGCGCTAGAAATCAGTAATCAATATTATGCCCTATTTCGAAACAAAGCCATTATTTTCGAGCGCGTAAACCGTTCAATACAAAGCAAAATACAGCCTACCTCATTGACATTATTTAACACAATTATTGACAGACATGTCGTGATTGAGGCCGTTTTTGTCAATATTTGTATGCGCCCTTTCACAAATAAATCGTTCAATATGAGCGTACCCTTTTCGAAACAACTGTTTCAGCAAAGTATCGGTTAGGTTATACTATTCTATTTGAACACGTGCAGGAAGATGCGCGCTATTGGCACAATTTTAAATTTCAGCCTTTTAAAGAACTGCGACGTAGATACAGAGTGATCAAACACTTAAATACGGGCGGTTTAAAATAATGAAAACGGTAGCAGATGGAAAGAGAATTGAATTAGAAGGGCGTTCTCTATTTTTTTTAATTATTTCTCTCCATAGAAAATAACTGGCAACGCCAACTATTATTATTTTTTTAAATTACCCTATATTTAGTAGGCGACGTCAATCGATAAAAAAATTTATTCTTTTTACAAACGTTTTCAACCTTTACATAACAATGTTTTTGAGTAGCTTGCAGGATATGTAAGAGTGTAACATTATTGGCCGGCAATGATTTAATATGTAATGTTTGAACAATCTAATAACTGTATTGTTTACAAGTGTTGCATTATTGAATGCCCTTTACAGTGTTGAACAAAATAGTTAATGTTAAAAATTCAGAATGCCGTTTACGTAATTGCGTCAAAGAAAGGTCGAAATGGTGTTAATTTATGGAGAATTTGAAAAACTGCTGCTGTTATGTATGCAGCAAGACTTGCCAATTTACCGTAAAAATTTTGAATAGCCTTGTTCAATCGTTTTTTCAATTGTTTTAACATCAAGAAAAAATAAGTCGTTAATGCTCAAGTTCTGAACGAAAATAACGACCGCAGTAGTCGATACCTAAATTAAAGAAAATATGAGATTTTAGTTTTGGCATGCATCTAAGAAAAAAGATGGCAGTTTGAGCACGAGTTGTAAATAATTTAAAAATTTACTGTTAAACAATATTAAATATTATTTATCCAGTTATTGGCGTTTTACCCAAAAAATTGTTATGTAAAGGTCAAACACAAATGAAAATCTGCAAAGAGAATAGATTTTTCTATCGGTTGACGTTGCTTACTAGATTGGCGTTTTCTATGGAGAAAAGAATGAAGGTGATTATGTTAGGCTCTAGAGGACGCTTTCCTGATCAAAGTATCTTAATAACTTTTTTCTGTATGCTACCGTTTTCTATTTAAACCGCCTGTAAAAGTGTTTGATCATTCTATAAATAAGACTTTAAAAGCCAAAATGTTGAAGAGATTAACGGAGAATTCTGTTTTTCGTTTCAGTGCAATCATATATTTGCTTAGTTGCGTAAATTTGCTTAACCATCATTTATGGCCCGTCGCAAATAAACTTAATAAACAAGAATGTTAATGAGGCTACATTTGAACGGTGTAATGAGAGAAATTGTGATGGAAATTTACTCCGTTTTATTTACTTTTGTGTTTCATGTCATAACTTTTATTTATTTGTTTTTTCTCTTTTGTGTTTTAGCTTTTCACTTTCAACTCTAATTTTTAGTGATTTTAGATTTGCTTTTCCTTTGTATAAAGAGAGTTCCTCTATACAGCACTTTCTGTTAAATTTGAATAAACAAAGTGTAACAAAGTAACTAATTAAATTCTTTAAAGGGAAAAATGAGACCTTTACCTTTTAATTTAAAGCGGATAACTCCTTAAGCTGGTTATATTTTCGACATTTCGTAGCTTTAATATGCATATTTTCCATACCTGGACGATATTTTAATAAGATTATACAACTACTTATAAACTATAATACGATGTGTAGTTTGAGAAACGGCTTTTAAAAAACAGAATTTTTTTCAATAAAGTTTTAAAATAAATTATTTTAAAATAAAATTTTGCAATAACAAGGTTGGCATGTTTTAGAAATTGATCAATTAAACTGCAAAGTAAAATAAAATAATATCATTCATGAAGATTCGTATGGTAATGTCTCCCATCACCTAAATCCAAACCTGGTTTTGACGTCACAACGACTGATCTCCGGCCCGTAGTAGTAGTTAGTTACGCTCTATCTACGATATCAAAATACAAATCTTTAAAACTTTAATTTTCTAATAAAAAAAGTTCAGAATCTTTAATTGTCAAACTTAAACAGGGGTGTGCATACAGTTAACCATTCGTTTAAGTATCGTTTAATGAAAGTCTTTAATCCACTGCTTTTGGCTGTTTCCAGCAGTACAAGGTTTCATTCATATTTTTTCAAGCACTTCAAGCCGGCTTTTATTACGTCAATAATTTCTGTTCAGTTTTACCACTTTTTAAAATGTATATTATTTTAGAAACATAGATATCTTCTTTTCTGAAAATTTTTCTAGGTAATTCTTCTCCTCTTCGGCAATTTGAAAAATAAAATAAGTTAACTTTGGAAATTATTACAAATCTATCTTTTTTTAAAGAAGATAAACAAGTAATAAGATATAAAAACGTTAAAAAAGGTAAGGCCAGGATTTTTATATGTCAAAATGTTTAATCCAATACTTCATGATCTTTTTTCAAGATTTTCTGTTCTGGTCGGTAATCGAAGAAAATATGCTGTTTAATAATAGTAGAGCCCGTTTTTTATTGAATTATAATTTATAATAGTTCTTTCCAAATATATTAAACTAGTTTGTTCTTTCATATGCTAAAAATTAACTTTCAAGAACATAGCTACCCATCTTATCGATAGACTGATTCGACATCTTAAAAACGCCTCCAAGTCTTATGAACATTTCAAATATGTCTCTCCTAGACATCGTTCTTTTTTCCAGGAAAAACTATATGTACATGACTTTGCATCATAACCCATTCAACAATTATAGTATATTAACGAATACACAATATACTTAAAGCTTTAAATATGTATGTGGTAAAAATGTAAACGTAGTAAGTCAGTCTTTCGATAGACTTGGCACGCCACAGCTGTATACAAGAGATGTGATGTTTAAAACCCCTAGCTTCCATTAAACTTTTTTATATTTTCTGTTTTCTAAACGTTAATCTTCTCCGAATTCCTTAAAAATAGTTTTAAAGTGAAATTTTTATTCAAGTATAAGAATACATACGGTGTACGTCAAAGTAAGTACTTAAAGCACAGTCACAAGATCAAGCAAAACCGAAATGCTTGTAGTTACATTCACAGCATTCATAAATCAAATGACGTCAAAACAGTAATTCTCCAATGTCAATTTGTTGTCACATTTGATTTCATAGTTAACCAATCAAATAAATCGCGTTTTACTAATTTAACCAATCAGATCAGTAAATTGAAAATCAAATGTGATAACAGATTTCGATATTATATTAAAGTTGTAAGATAGCATAACAAACTCTTATGTTTCCATATTGGTCCAGTCAGCTGTTTTGTCACATTTTGTTTTATGATCCGTATTGTCTTTGATATTGCAATAAGAAGAATAAATAGCTAACACAACGTAATCTAACCCAAAAATAAAATGTACATTACATTTACTTTTCGTATGGTTCTTGAACACGTAGGAGTCACGGAAAGATCTAACAACGCATTTTGGGGTGAAGGCCCACTTTTATATTTACCGTTATGTATTATGATAAGGCTTAAAGTTTTAAAACAAGAAAAAAGAAGAACAAAGTTATGTATTATGAACCTCTTTACATTTAAAGTTACTATTGAAGAGTATGACAATTCTTTAATTTGGGAAATATAATAAATATAATATCGTCTCTCCAGGCTTGATTTGTTTAATATCCACCTTTTTACAAAAATGAGGTTTTGGCACTGTGTTGTTTGTTAAGCGTAGGCGTGTTCGATATACCACCATCTTTTGAAGATTAAAATAGAGTTTCGGTGTATTTATGTTCTACATTTAATTTTTGGGCTCATTATTCTCATTGGTTGTTCCATATCCCTAGTAAAAGCAACAAAATGAAAATGTTATATTAACAAGCTGTAGAATTGGTTATAATAAATAAAAGACACAAAATTCATAATGTCTCCTACAAATAAAGTTCATATAAATATTATACATTATATAATACATATATATTATATGTATGTTACCGGCAAAGTATGAAATTCGGCATTGTATAGAATTCCTAGGTATTATATAGAATTTCTAAAATCATCAGGCAATGTATGAAATAACTGCAACGATATATTTGAAATAGGAATGGGGTTGCAGTGTTAATTAATGATGTTAATAATGTGAAATCGACCTCAAAAAGAGTTCCAAGGGATTATTGGTAACTGAAACGTTCTGATATTCTCACAATTGACCAGAAAACCAACCTTATATTTCCTGTTAAAGAATCTGGAAGCAACCTACTTTATTATGTTTCTGATAGTGAACTATTTGATGTTATACATCAAACTCATATTACTGTTGGTCATAGGGAAAGAAACCGCATTATTAAAGAACTGTCAAATCGATATAAAAACGTAACTTGGTATGATAAAGAGCTATACACGCAACTTTTCATTCTGGAATCAAACAAACATCTTTTTGGGTGTAAGATAAAAGTAGGCATTACATTACCAAATGAAGTTGCGCAAAATCTTGAAAGTGAAGATGATTTGGAGATAGTTATTAACAATAATAGTAATTAAGATAATACACAAAATGGGCTATCTAACCTAAAATTATCAAAAATCTGAAATTTTGACATCATAGTACTTTTAACCCATTAATAAAGACCATAAAGATAAAAGAGATAATTTGAATTAAGATCATTACAATATGTATGGGTGTTACATAGACCCACGATAAGGCGATATTGTACTGAAAAAAAAGTTTTAATTTATTATAACTTTTGAATAGGCAAGTAAAGGCGAATGAAACTTTGCATAATTTATGGATTTTTATGTGTACTTTTAGGTACCATAGACATTATTCTATAACTAAGCCTAACAAATTGATGCAAGACCTTAAAACATATATGATGCAAAAAATAATGAATAATTATAACTTTATATTAAAATTACACAGTTACTATTCATAAAACTAAGTATATACGCACAATTACAGACTTACCAGAGCCTATCAATGCCACGATATATACAGATGGCAAACCAAAACACACTGGAAGCATTCAGAACAGATGCGTGTTTTTCGAGTCTTGTATTTGATAACAGCCTTAAAGTATTTTATCGGTCGTTTTGTTTTTGTTGATTGAAGCCCATATTTTATAATAATGTACCTAGCAATAATATATGCAACCATATTTATAAATAATTTGTAATTTTTTAATACTTATGTGCGCCATTTTGGATCCACCATTTTGAATTTTACAATTTTAACCTTAAATTCTTAATCAGAGACCCGAATAATCTTTTTATGCACCAATCATCACCTATTTTACTTATGTTTTTGACTTTTCTCCGCCTAGATATTCGGCTCAGACCACTGTGCGCCGTGGCATTGAAATTAATAATTTTCAAAGTGGTTTTGAGAAATTATTCAGGGTGGCCGGTTTTTTTTGCCGGTCAGTTTATATTATTTATACCTGAAGTTGATGTTGGACTGACTTTTAATGCCAGTAAGAGATTTGGGATCAGTTGAATTGTTATCATCTTCTATTTTCATTCTTATCTATATACCTATATAAATAATAGGTTGTATTGCTAGGCAACATTTTCCACTGAACACATTCATTGTTGAATGCCTAACTTGACAGATTGCCTTCAGCAGACAATAGCTACTCTTATTTTTTTTGGGTATATTTAAACTCCTATTATCTGTCTAAAATACTAAAAAAGATAATGACTTCTCAAATTCTGCACTGCGTAAATCAAATTGGAGTTCTTCCAAAAACTCAGTCCGGATTTAAACCTGGATTTAGCTGCGTGGTTTAAGCCAAAGGATGTGTCATCAATAGTGCTTCTCAAGATGTGTGGAAATAGAATCTCAACAAATGTTCCTTGACGATTCTACTCGTAGGTAGAGAGAAACCCAGGGAGACAAAGATAAAACCATTATATTACTGTTAGCACTAGCAAGAACGGTTTTAGTAAACTCACCCAATCAGTATTCTAAAGACAGCTTTTTCTACTGATAAACAATTTATCTCTGGGTGATTTACTTGCTTTTCATTTTGTACAGATGTACAAGCACTAAAGGTATAGTTGATAGCACATGATACTTTTGTTAACAAAACTATTACTGGTAATGAACTGTTGTAAAACCACTTTGTTCCTTGACGATCCACAAAAAATGTCGAGTTGGATAAGTAATGGAACGTCTTCGTATCAACAGAGTTTTTGCATGCGATGTCCACGAATTTACACTATTTGTACCTACTATACGATGAGCTAAATTGTTTACCTTCTCCTTACTGGATTTCCAAATAGGAGCAGTGCTTGGAATTTTGTTAACCAAAAACTGGTAGCATGATTTTGTAGATAGTATTTAAGATACTTGTTTTATCTTCATACCTTGTTTCTGCAATGTATGTTATTTAGGTGTAGTTCTCAGGGGCCTTGTTTATGAGAACGGTTTTAGAAAATTATTCTAATGCATAAATTACTCTGATGGTTGCCGTCCATGGGCTAACAAATTTTTGAAAATTGAAAATAAAACTGGCGGAAAGTATTATTTTATATTGCGTAAAACAAAGTATGTGCTATTCTGTGTATACTGTTAATGTGGATAACGTTTATCTAGCTTGGTTGTTATGCTTCACACTTATTTGTCAAGATTTGTTTATCCCAATATAGAACATTATTTAATAATTACTTATAGTATTCCCATTACCGCAGTGCGTACTGACAATGAGTCAGATGAATATCAGGAGAACCAGACGGGAAGCTTGACGGTCCTCACAGGATAATAAATTAAGTGCCTTTCAAATGATTATATACTATCTGAAAATAAAAATTTTGTTCCTAACAACTCCATCACCTCCGCCTATGCGATATCAAAAATTCAGCCAGCCTTTATAGTTATACTTATAAGTAAAGATCGGAATTTTATGCAAAATATATGGCCAAAATATGACAAAATATGCAAGATGTTATGCTAGAATAAGAATAAAAATATGCAAAATATGCACGTAAGATATTTTTCTCAAAATAGAAAAGAAGCATTGTTCATATACAGGTTCAAACAAATTAATTTCTTAAAAGTAAAAAATTTATTTTTTTTTAATTGATACAAACGTTTTCGGATTTTATGACCCTTTTAAGTTGTAATTTATACCCCAAATAATTGCAAACATATTGGTAGTAGGAAACTAGTTATCTGACACTTGCCTCAAGTAATTAGAACACAACAACATTTATTCTTTCATTTATTACCCGTCAGTTAGACTTAAGATCATGAAGACAAGGTTTCCTGGAATAGAACAGCATTTCATGCAATAATAGATACTTCAATACAGTACCAAAACCATAAATGTTCTTTCTAACTATTAAAGATTAGTATAATTGGTTTTTTCAGAGTTTCTTTCAAGTTTTACCAGGAATTCCTTTTTTCACTGTATGTACTATGCATTAAGAGTACATTACATTTTATACCTGTAATCTTGCATATTTTACTCTATTTTCTACGTGCAATGTAAAAAACATTTTTACGTTCAACCACCCAGCCCTGCACAGATGTACCAAATATGAAACTTTTAGGAAAAGTATGAAGTAAATATGAAGATTTGCTAAATTAAAAAATGCTCTTTCGAAGCAAATTTGAAAAAATTCCAGATATGGTGATATATGACATTTTTGTATTATATTAATGGAATCCAAAAATTATTGGAGAATATGAAATTTTATAAAAAATCCGGTCTCTACTAATAAGTGTTTCAAGTCGAGCTTAGGTTTTAATTCTATTACTTGTAAATCATAGTGTTTCTTTCTAATCGAGTAGCTACTGCAGATTCTGCATAATTCATCGTCATGTATTTATTTATTTATTTATTGTTTGTCTTAGAAGTGTCATGTAAATTAAAGTTTGTTTCAGATGCCCAAGCAGTAATGAAACTTTAAATACTTTAAGCGTATTATCTTTTGTTAGAGACCTTTTCTTACCACATTAGCTACTATAGAAGTTATGATTCATTACTGCCTGGACATCTGAAATGGATTTTACTTTTTAGTACTTTTTTATACATACAATTTCTCTGACAGTTAAAAGCATTATGCATCGAGGTAGGAAAGATTTGAAATTCAAAGAATTTTAGCAAAAGGAATTAAGGTATGTTATTGTAAAAGTAATATTTGATCAATTATTAATTTACAAAGTCAAGTTGATTATTAATTATAGTTTCTACGTCTATTCTGTTAGAGATTAAACACAGAAAATCGAACTCAAGAAGGATTTTAAAGTTTTAGATAGTTATCCGGACACAATTTGGTTCTTCTAAGTTATGTGTATCTTTATTTTACAGCATACTCTAGTGCAAAGTTATACTGCTATATCTTTAGTAAATATAATTAAACGATCTGGTAGTGTAGCTGGATTATATTTCTTAATTATTTTTTATAAGTTAATTGTAACCACAAAAAGAGCAGATTAGAGTTTATCAAATGAAAATGACCTTTATGTTTAAAGGAAATACAGCTACAAGTATTTGAGAAAGATACACGAGTCAGTTCAATGAATGCATTTTCATGCGTGGTTATAGGAATATTGGGGAATCTACAACTCGTCATTTATTAAAGTAGAAAAAAAATTCTGTACGTGAATGCAGAAAGTTACTACAAAGTTATTCTATGTACCAAAACTACTTTCTCTAGAAACAAATTTTGATTTTAAATTGTTCATTACATTTTCTAAATACAACTCGAAAAATTTGCGACTTCTAAGTAAGTATAACTTCTCTTCTATACTTACCGTTTTTATCAAACCATTTAAATGTTCGCTACCTCATAAATCCCTCTTTGAAGAAATTCGTTCCGCATAGATATAAAGATATCCAGGAATAAAATTTAATGAAATAGTCGATAAAGCGAAAGAAAAAGGATGGTTCATATTATTTTCATAAGTTTCTTTGATGCACAAAATTGCGAAAGTGGAAATAATATATTCCACACCGAATCCCACAAAATGCCTAAAGGAAATATAATTTATTGTGCTGACGAAAAAACGGGGCTTATTGTTAGACTAAAACCAGCACGGCCATATTCATGACTTACAACATTATGGGCCGAATTCATAATCACCACTTATACATAAGGGACCCTTAAGTGAACACAAATATTATTTTGAATTTGAAGGGATAAGCGTTGTATTCGGCTTGTTTTGCATTGCGTCTTAAAAAAAACGTAACTGTTTTGTGTTTGGCTACAAAGATAATATAATAATAATAATAATAATAATCCCCGTGGGGTTCCCGGGTAGTAGAATTGGGCCTTAGTATTTCCTGCTTGTCGGCTAGCAACCCCGACAACGTTGGTAAGTAGTTGCTCTGAAAACAAGAAATCAAGTACTTCAGGGCGGTACAGAGGTTAGGGCTGTCTCTGTTCGGAGCCGTCCTGACGTTCAGCCCTCCGTAGATGGTGTCAAGGCGAGTGGCGTCCATGTACGGCCAGGAACCATAAGGCCAGATTCTTCTTCCGATGTAGAGTAGTAGTTTGGATTCCAAAGAAGGTAGTCCGCTGCCAATCCACGATCGAAAAATAGGTGTATGCGCTGGAAAAAGGGAAAATTTATTTTTAATCCGCGCATACTCTATCGCAACGCAATTGGGACAACAACGAAAATATTATCCTGTAAAAATGCTCAAAGTATGGAAAAGTCAATATCCTAGCAGTAAATGTACAAAAGAAGTTCTAGCAAATCAAGTTATATCAATACTGCGCAGAGAAGTTCTATCTCTAGCAAAACTTGAAGAACTAACAGAACAAGCAAAGCAATATCTACAGCCTGATATTCCAAAAGAACAACATCCAGACGCGGTCAAAACATGAGCACAAGGCAATCTAGAAGACTATCTAAAAGATACACAATAGAACTGGAAACACTAGTCGACATCACAGATGACCAAATTGAAGAAACTTATATTACGTATTAATTATATAATTTATAAAGGAATTTCACCTAGAGTAAGACCACCAATATCTAAATCAGAAATAGCAGACATGTGTATGAATGCGTCAAAAAGATAACTCAATTTTTAATCGACGAGTGTAAGGGTAGTGATAGTCTAAAAGAGACCCATCATATAATTTACTGTGCTGCACTAACCGTTTGCGAACTTCTAGATATTCCAATAAAAAAATGTCCACATATTAAGCATTCAAAAGAACCGAATTGGAAAATTAGATTAACTAGAACAATAAATAAAATAAGAGAAAAAACTAAGGTGGTTACAGAATTACATCGGAAAAGAAAGTGAAGCAAGTAAAAAAATTTAGAACTAAAATTAAAACGTTAGCAAAGGAAGCTAATACAAAATCTAATCATCCAAATTACCTACAGAAACTTGCTCAATTGCAAGAGAAACTTAAACAAAAAGCGGCAGCTTATGGATGTAGACTTCGAAAGTATTATAATAATAACAACAAACGTTATCGACAGAACTGGCAGTACTACGAAAAACGACAACTGTTTTATAAAAAGATGAGAGAAGAAGAAAAGAGCTACAAAGAGATGAACATGCCCAAGCCAGAACAAGTCTATAACTTTTGAAAAGGGTTTTGGTCAGAAGAGATAGTGTACAATGAAGACACTTATTGGATTAACGAGAAAAAGAAAAGACGTCAACAAATACCGGATATACAAAGAAATTACATAATTGGAAGGCTTTTAGACCCGACAGGATCCCGAATTATTGGTGGCAACACTTTACATTCATTCTGTATTAGTAAAACAATTCCAAGAATTGCTAGATAGCCCTGATAAATTTCCACATATGTTATCAGAGGTGATTACGTACATGCTTCCTAAGTCTAATGACACCGAGGAACCAAGCAACTATCGGTCTATAACTTGTTTACCGACCTTGTACAAAATATTAACATCCGTAATAGCAAACAAAGTTGAAACACACGTTGATGGTAATAATATACTAGCTCCAGAACAAGGTGGATGTAAATCAAATGGAAGGGGGTGTAAGGAATTATTGCTAATTGATGCAGCGGTGACAAACTACGCTAAACTACGTACAAGAAATATATCTGTTGTTTGGATAGACTACAAGAAGGCGTATGACTCTACACCCCACTCATAACTGATTAACATCTTACGAATCTATAAAGTAGATATTAAAGTTGTTAGATTACTTACATGCATGATGACAACATGGCGTACATCTGCTGTGGTAAAACTAGGGAGAGAAACATTCACTACAAAAACGATTCCAATAAGGTGGGGTCTATGCTTGAGGCCGCTGTGGTTTTCTTTGTGTCTCAATCCCCTGAGTTACATATTGAGCTGTACCAACTACGAATTTAGTATTGATAAATGTCTAGATCGTAAAATAGCACATTTATTTTATCTAAATGACCTGAAGATTTATGCTAGTAGCTTTAACCAACTGCAAAGTCAAATTGAATTAGTTAATAGCTTTAGTAAATCAGTAAAAATGCAGTTTGGACTAAGTGAATGTGCAGTGTTACGTGTTAAACACGGTGTAAAGTTCAATCGATGAATGGAATCAACTTGCCAGATGAATCGGAAATTAAAGAATTAGCTTTTAGATGAGGTGTACAAATACTTGGAAATTCAACAAACGCTTGACACTAAAGACACCGATATGAAAATGGGCGTAAGCTTCACATTTACGAGGCGAGTAGTTGAGGTCCTTAAAATAAAATTAAACGCTAATTCCAAAATAATATCAGTTAAACTTGGGCAATGCTGGTTATTATGTACACTCTCGAAATACTTAAGTGGTTAACAACAAACTTACAGTATTTAGATAGGCAATTAAGAACAACTCTTGCAAAGTATAAAAATCATATTCTAATGCATCTAGTAACAACTTTATGTACTTAGAAGACAAGGAGGGAGAGAGTTGCTCAACTTGCAAGTGCACATAATAATAAAATAAGCAACCTACATAACTATCTACATGCAAACAATATTTATCATTAGCTGAGTTGTACAGAAGAATTGGCAGGTATGGTCCTATAAAACTACAAGAAGTAGATATCGAAACAGAAGAGGTTTCCATAAAGAATTTTGCTGTTAATTGGAAAGAAAAGGCTCTTTACAGTAGATTTCCAGCTATACTAGAGAAAGAGGATGTTGATTTCAAAGTTTCTACCACCTACCTAAACTTTGGAGAGCTGCACATTGAAACGGACGCTGTAGTAACAGCTGTACAGGATCGTGATTTTCACTAAAAGTTACCTAAAACATATCATTAAAGAAAGTATAGAAAACGAAAAATGTCGATGTAACGGCATAAATGAATCTATACTACATACAATATCCGGGTGTACTTACCTTGCTCCAAAAGAGTATCTACAGCGCCATAATAATGTTGCAAGGATTATACACCAGGCCATCTGCAATAGTAAAGGCTTATCAAGTACAGTCATATTACAGATACTTATCCTGTCCAATTCGGGAAAATGATAATTATAAGATCTTGTGGAACACACCTATAAACACCAATAGGCCAGTTGCACATAACAAACCCGATATTGTAGTGTTTACAAAAGGAAAAAGATAGAGTGGCTTATAGAAGTAACAATACCAGTGATAAAAACATTAGTAAGGCGTACAGAGAGAAAATAAATAAATATCAAGATCTAATGTACGAAGTACGAAATGCTTACGAGGTACACCGGGTGGATACTTTCCCATTTGTCATATCAACTGGCGGTTTGGTACATAGAAAATTTACACCATTAACCACTTCACCAAGCTTATTCAAAGCAGCACAAAAAGTTGTTATTTTGGAAACTACCAGAATTGTAAGAGAGGTCATCAATCAATAATAAATTTGCCTTAGTTCTACAATAAAGTGATAATAATAATGATAATAACAATAATAACGATAATAATAAGGATAATAAAAATATAACGATAACGATAACGATGACGATGACAAATGCAATGACAATGGCAATAACAATACATAATACGTACATACCCAGTTTATGAATTTGTAAATACCAGCAGAACTGCAGCAGAACTGTGAATAAGTTAATAATTAAGTAATAATACATCGTCCATTTATACAGCAGAGATCTGTTATATGGCAGGAGCTGCTGCATTGTGAATCTATTTAAAATATCGTTTGCTTCATATTCTCCGGAACAGTAAGTGCATTAGAAACCATAGGTGACATATTCAGCAAACGTCCCCTAGTGCAACGTCAGTTTTGGACCATCTAAAAGACTGAGGCAAGTCTATTATATTTGTATGGACACGTGGGGATGTGGGCATAGCAGGTAAGCATGCAGACAAAGCAGCACGTCGCGCTGCTAAAGCAGACCTTTCTAAACTCATACTGTTAAGACCACGGAATATCAAAGCCGAAGCTTCCAGAATAACTAGACAGGGGTGGAGATCTGG
This sequence comes from Ignelater luminosus, assembly GCA_011009095.1. Taxonomy (NCBI): domain Eukaryota; kingdom Metazoa; phylum Arthropoda; class Insecta; order Coleoptera; family Elateridae; genus Ignelater; species Ignelater luminosus. The sequence continues at coordinate 29,667 of VTPC01001209.1, forward strand.
TTGGGACCGAGCAGTAAAACCATCTGTCTGACCACGGGATAGTGTGGTCTTTACAAGAAGAAAAGAGGTAGTAATAACTAGATTAAGAATAGGGCACGGCTATCTTCTTACTTCTTATCTCCTTAGAGGGAAAAGTAAACGTTACGCTATCTGCGATAGCATTCCTTAAATATGCCGGAACATGCTCTCTTAGAATGCATGATAGCCCTTCTGTCCATTTAAAATGAACCATCGCATTTATCAAAGAAGCTGGATTGTTTAATTAAATACAGTCAATTCACTGCATAATAATCTACCTCTGTTTGTAGATCTCGTTTCCTGTATGGACAAATAGATCAAGTACTGTGTACCTTTCCATTCCATTCCGGTGCTGAAATCATTACTGCCATAAGCTCATTACTGTGACATTTTATATTTAGTAGTTTTTTTTACAGTAAACTGTGCGTGCATTATATGCGGTAAATGACCACCGTAGTTGAGACCGCATTTAAATTTTAAATAATAATAAAACTTGCTAATTGCGTAAAATTTAAAAAGTACTAAAATTTTAGGCATCAATAAAATCATTTTTACTTTCCATGATTCCGAACATTTTTTTTTCTACCTTAAATATTCTTATTGGTATTTTTATACATTTTACTGAAATTCTCCATCCATAATATTTTCTGCGTATGGAATTTTGTCGCTATTCCTCTAGTTTTTTCGACAGCTAATAAAACAGTTCAAATTCGAAGAAAAGACAGTAGACGCAATTTGAGCAATAAAAACCGAAACACATCGCGCGTGGTAAAACAAAAGAAGTGTCAAATGCTTAAAACGAATACAAAAAATATGTACATACAAAAAGGGGAGAAACGTGCCCGCAAAATTGTATTCGTTAAAAAATGAATAATGGAAATATCAGTTGAGGTTGAGTTACTAACATCTGTACCATTCAATGAGAAAAAATAAATAAAAACGAAAATCCTGTTTGGTAAATATACGTCTGTTTTACAGCAAGAATTTTGTAACGTCTTGCCGGTCTTGTTAAAATTATCTTGTCACAGCGCCTTCAGCTGTTTGTTACCTATAAAAGATTTCCGTCTCTTTCAATCTTAGAAAGATATTTTAGCTAAGAAGACGCCGAAAGGCATACTACAAAGAAATTGACAACTTTTTACCATGACAAATTTGAAGGAGTTTGCATGTTTTGCTATTTAGATATTACAGTTTCGTGTGTAGACGTAATTTGTTTATTGCGAGTTTTGACTTGACAGTAATGTTGCATATTAAGATGACCAACTCGTAATACATTTTACTACGTAAAATTAATTAAAGAGATTGCATAATTGCAGGTTTGTTAGTCGCAGTTTTTGTACTAAAAAATGGATTTTAAATACCCAATCATGAATGCTCGATATACCTATAAATACACTGAAGACTATTAGAATCACAGGGTGATTCTTTAACAAACGTAGATGTTTAAGGGAATGATTCATCGATTGATTTTAGGAAGAAAAGTGTGTATTTAAGGTAGACAGCCAGGCGCATTTGATTCCGCATCATAGTGTTTGTGAATTTATTTAGATTTCTGTTTCCCACAATAGTATCAAGGAAAATTTCGAAAGAGTCTTATTGCACGGTTAATGTATGATAAAAAGAAAAAATGTTACCAAACATGCGTGCTTTACAGGTTCAGGCTTAGAGATTTTGTAATTGATTCATTTCATACTTTAATAACTTCCTAGAAGGCAGTTGTTTACACAGTGGTAAGCTGGGAGTAAAGGAACGTAGAAATTCAAATAATTGCTGATATATTTGTTTAATTTCGGATACCAAACAAAGGTTTGAAATAACATAAATAATTAAGTTATGCCTTACCCAGAATAAGGTGGAGATCTGGTTTTAATTTTCCATTTTAAATTTAACATTTTTACAATTATTTCTGATATCTTCGGAGACAAATTTCCAAGTACCATATTATGTTTTACCGCAATCAAATTTCACTTTTGTAAAGCAAAAAATGTAACACTGGGGCGATAACATTCAATATTTCTTCGTATTTAGTAAAATACAAATTGTGGGTTAACGCGCGTACACGTTAGATATTAATACTATTACAGTTTAATTTAAAATCGGATGCACTAAAAGCATATTCATAGTCGTAAGGAATAAATACAAAAGCAGGCTACAATTCATTTATATTTTTAAATACCTATGGCACAAAAAAAACTGTGACATCTTTAGCTAAAGGGAAGCTTACTTATACAGGTGACAACATTATGGAAATTCCAGAACTACCTCTTCAAGAAAGTTATAATTTTATAAATATTTGAGTTACAACAACGAAAAGGTGTAGAACAATCTATTTTAAAGCGGAAATATGCTACAAAATATAAAGAACGTTTAAATAAATTAATAAATACTAAGTTAAATGCTAAAAACCTAATTACCGCCATAAATACTTAGGCAATTTCGTTTTTGGATTACACATTTAGAATTATTAAATGGTCTACCACTGATTTAGGAGAACTCGATCGAACAACTAAAAGAACACACAAAATTTAGATACTTCCATCCTAATTCATCCACAGACTATTTGCATTTACCCAGAAAAAAAGAAAATGGGGGTTTGCTCAAAATATTAAATCTCGGTGAAAAACGAGAAATAAAATTAAAACAATACTTTATTGAAACATCAAACTATATAAAAAATACAACGAGAAAATCGAAAAGTATAGTCCACTAGCAAAAGAAATAAGCGTATATGGAAACTAGAAAATGTAACAATGCTACCGCTTATTATGTCACCCACCGGAATAACAGCAAAGTCACTCATTCCCAACATTAAAACTTTTAACATACCCGGATACGTATATTACGCAATTTAAAAAGCAGTTATGCTGAAAACATAACCCTGTTAGAAAATTTCTCAACATAGGTATTCAATCATTTTAATCTTTTAACTTGGATTCATCCCGTTAAAAGCTACATACCCCAGTTTGCAAAAGCTGAGTTTATAAAATAATAAAGAAAATAATTAAAAATAATTAAAGACAAATTATTACGCCAAGAAAATCTTAAAGCAAGAGATAAATTCCAAATGCAGAATTTGCAAGCAATATGATGAAACCAGCTGGTTGCCCAATGCTAGCTATTTAGGAACTGATCGAACTGATATAATCTTAGCATAAACAAGTCTGTTATTTAATTGACGTTTCCATTCCTAGCGATAGAAATGTCATCAATAAAAGAGCTGAGAAAACACTAAAGTACTGCGATCACAGCATAAAAGTAAGTAGAATGTGGGGCATAAAAACAAAGATATTACCAGTCATAACTTGTGTCACAGGAACCATATCTAAAACATTTCAGATAGACCCAAAATGTAGACTGTGTAAAATGTATGGCGAAACGGTCGATCATATTCTTTCAGCCTGTCCGCATCTTGCTGCTAGGGTATATACCATCAGGCACGATTGAGAAGCCAAGCTAATGCACTATGAGATATGCAAAGCCCTAGATACAAAAGTGCAGAAAAATGATACTTGCACAACCCAAAATCACTTACCGTTGAAGGGGAATGCACAGCACTTTAGAATCGCTCCGTGCAGACTGATAGAGAGATACGTGCTAACAGTTCAGGCATTATAGTTAAAGATAGATGGGCTAATGCTCTATGATAAAAATTGTTTGATTTCCCCATTTTCCTTCTTAAGGACATCGAACTGTTTACAAAATTCACTTAATAAATCCTTTTTAAAACATTCCATAAAGTGTGCCATTACTTGTATGAAATTTCACTCTTTCTTTTTTTCGAAATAGCCCCTTATGTTTGTTATTACTGAAGACTGCATTATTTCTAGTGATAACTTTTTTGTAAATTTTAATAACATCCTTTTCGACTATTAGACTGGTCTCTTGAGTCTCCTCTTTTCCTTTTGCAGTAGTCTTTAATCGAACCAAAACTGCTACTTCGATTTTCCATTAGAAGAAGATACTAGTATGATATTTAGTACTCAGCCACAGTTTAACAGACGCTTGTTATCAATGACCTTATAATCGACTATACGATAAATGATAATAATTCTATGTAGCAATACACAAAATTAGTTTGTATAAAGAGTATAATAAATCGAGCATACCACTACTTTAAATACGTCGTCCAAGTTTTACAAAATAATTTGAAAATTCATTATTCTACAGCGAGAACTCTAAATAAACCGTTTATAAAAGGCTGTAACTAAACTCGCTTTTTCTCAATAAAATAGATTTTGCCCAGCCAATAGTGAATTACTTTTACATGCAGCAGATGAAAGTGCATATCAGGACACGTCACTTGTTTATTACAGTGCACAAACAATAACCTTACAATACTACATTTACTGATATAATAATAGACGCTGCTCAACAGTTTATACTTAGAACTAACGGTACTTCCCGTAAGCAATCTGTCCCTTGGTGGTCAGATGAGATCGACCCAACCTTCGAAGCGAAAAGGCATACGTATTGGAATGACGCAAAATGTAACCATACCTAGTACGGCTGTAAATACCTGGGCTATTCTAGTACTAACATATACTTGTACCTTTGGAGTGCTCAAATACTCTGACATCGACTTTGATGAACTCGACAGGATGACACGCGGCCTATTGACAAAGTTTAGATTTCATCATCTACAATCGCTACTGAAAGATTTTACCTACCAATAGTAGAAGAAGGTCAAGGTCTTTTAAACATCAGAAATATGTGTAGACAGCAAACAAAGAATGCGATCCTACTTCCTAACATCGGATGACACTAGAATTAAAGCAACTTTCAAGGCCGATGAAAAATACACACCTCTAGATTTAAGCGAAATCAAAGATCCTCTGATCACCACCAACCCAGATTTAATACAAAATTGGAAGCAAAAAAGACTGCAGGTAGATACCCTAAAACGCTCGAACAAGACTATATAAATGAACAATGCTCCACTATTGTATTTTAAAATGGATATCTATACCCGGAAACGGAAGAATTCCTCACAGCAGTGCAGGAAAAGGTAATAAGGACATACAATTATGAAAATCACGTTTAAAAGCGAATGTATATGACCAATACAGAAGATGTAACGTTGTTAGAGAAACCATTGAGCGTGTTATATTCAGGTATTCACAACTGGTGGAAAATGCTTACCTTGGACGACATAACCAAATGGTCAAGATTATTCACTGCAGGCTGACACTGAAATACAAATTAATCAGAAATCCACGGCCATATTATAAATACTTACCCTAAAGTGTTCTCGAATCTGAATCCACTAACTTTATTGAAATAGACCCATCATCACGGTTAGAACTGTCGATTTAATAATAATATATATTATATAATGATATATAATAGTAAATAAAGAGCACAGAAGAATCTACTGTCTCGATTATCTGTGTTCCGCTCAAAGATCTAGAAGATAAAATTAAAAAAATAATAATAATTGATAAACATTTTTATTCTATGTCTTAAATAGGAACACCAAATGAGATAGTACTTTCGTAACAAACAAACATCGCTGGCAAATAAGATTACGGAAATTGACAACTTTCTCGCATCAAATCTGCAAGCAGACACGCAAATCCTCCTTCCAACTAAAACTCAAATTGAGAAAAATTAGGAAGAAAATGTGTTACATAAAAATTACCCCAGAGTTGTAGAGAATGATGGCATACATAAGCAAACATCTCTTCTCTAGCTAAAACGGGACACTTATATCCCGAAACAGAAGGTTCTCTCATGTTTATTTAAAGCGGAGTAACATGTACGAAAGACTGAGAAGTACTGTTGGTTTCAACATGAACTAGGACACTTTAATTTTCCCATTGTAATATCTACATTTAGCTTCAGCTAAAATATCTTTACCCATGGATACGACACCTTGCCGTCAAAACACTAAATGCAAATTGCTTGGCTTTTTACCATGGCTAAAAAACTCTCAAAAAAAAGAGAAAATTAGAATTATGGAACGTCTAGAACAAGGAAGATCTATAAGAGAAGTTAGCAGAGGAAAATAATGTAAATAAAAATACAAAAACTAACGATAAAGGAACGATGACAAAACGATGACAAAACGATAGAAGCATTTTTTCCAGAAAAGGCACTAAACGGCCAATAATAATTTAATTACCTTTTTAAGAAATAATCCTTTTGGAACGCCACGAACTACAATAATCAATACAGATTTTCCCGGCTTTAAACCCGACATTAGAAACCGTGTAGCAGCAAAAAAAACCAGTTAACCGAACAGCATTAATGATTAATGAAGAGTTTATTGCAAAAACCTATAAAAATATACTGTTTCCAAAAAATAATAATAAGGTCATCAATACAAAAGTATCGGGCTCCATCTAGTAGGGAATACGTAGGAAGATCTGTTTGCCTTAAAGATTAAGAGCTGTAATAGATGCTGATGGACCAATGACTGATACTAATAATCTGTTAATATTCTTAACTATAAAATATTATTACTTATTTATTGTTATTATTTTTAAAATAGTAGGCAGAATCTAGTTTGTGTTTATTACTGCAAAAAGTATAATGTAGTTGTTTGTGGTTATGAGTGATTGTATTCTATTAAGTGTTTTGCATAATAGGATTTGTCTGGGCGTTTATATTTTAACAACGTACGTGTCTTTTTACCTAACATACGAATTTGTAAGTGTTTGGCCAATGTGCACAGAGCTGTAAAATGAGAAGTAACTCTATAGCCACTAAAGGGAACAAAATATGTGAACTAAACAACAGATTAGTTATAGTGGTGTAAATAGGGAAATTCGATTGGTTGGAATTCCGGAAATATTCCTGAGTAGTTTTGCAAATAGCCTGGCATTTCCATTATCATTTATGTTTAATCTGTATATTCCTAAAAGTATCTTTTCATCACTGTGAAAAGAAGCCCGTGTCATTCCAATACCTAAGTTCAGAAACAACAAGTGAATTGATAACTATCGACCAGCGTCTGCTTTCAACTAGTATTTCAAATGCATTTAAGAAAATTGTGCACTAGGACATTACAGCATTAATCGGACACCAACACACTTAACCACACAGATTTTTATCAGCTAGATCAATAGCAAGAAACTAGGCTTCTTTTTGCTGATATATAGGTTTTAGTAAAGCGTTTGATAAGATTGATCGTAATAACTTGGTACCTAATCTCGAACTAATTGGGATTTCTCCGGATGGACTAAAATTATACATAGAAAGTAACCTTAAAATAAATCAGCAAGAAAAACTAAAAAGTATCAAAAAGGAATGAGGGTTGAGAGTTGAGGGTGAAAGTAAAGGAGATATTTTTTTGTACCACCTGACAGGGGATAAAAAGTTCTGAAACTTTGCAGTTTGAACCATCTCGATATTTACTACCATTTGGGAGTTGCAGGGTTTTAAATACAATTTATCGGATTCTTGAAGGTGGTTTTTACCCCCTTAACGTCGAGTTCGACCAATACAAAAAAATTCGTGTCTAATGTTTTGACCCGTACTACTTGTCCTGTACATAGGTCTCCCAAACGATAATTTTTAAATTTACTTCTGGCTATGGGCTTGCTTTTTGGGCGTTCATATTGAAGCGTTTTGTAATACAAGATACCGCTATATTTAGCAAGCCCTTCCACATTATTACCTTCTATGAGATTCTAAAAAGATCCAGCTTCGATTTTTAGCAAACAGTATTTAAGATCAGCAGCCAAACGACACAATAACAAAATATGAAAGCTTGGCAAACAAACTGACCAATTGTCAAAAACGTTCCTTTTTACTTTCTTTTGCAAATCTGTGAGTAGCATCAATTTTGTGACAAATCTAACTAATGTACAACATAAATCTAATTAGGAATTAGAAATTAAGATTCAGTTATATTAGGACATCTATTTAATTAAAAGACACCATGGAGAGCTTTAAGGCACCGACTACAAAACCCTGAAGTGCTTTGAATGTTTGAGTTTACGTCTTTTTAGATGTAGCCGTTATAATATTTTGTGATATCAGCTATGGCTTGGTTTTATTTCTGAATTTATGAAAGTTGTTGCAAAATACGGCTGTGTCAGAAATGTCTATACAAAATTATTATGAATAACAAACTAAGTTATGTAGACATATGTTGTTTGTTGAAAACTTCGTTTTCTTCTACTATTCTTCTATATTGAGACAAGATTTTCCTCATAATTATAATATAGTGTCTTTTATTAAAATTCTTGTGGTTGAAAATATTACCATAAATGGAGACTTTAGAAAGGGAACAAACACTTCCTAAGATCGTTATACCACTAAAGATCAGCATAATTCTGTTGTTTCTGAAATCTCTGTAGTTAAATACAAAATTTTCTTAGAGTAGAATTGTGCTTTAGAAAAGTTATTAACGTTTTTTAATATCTCGAACAATGCGTTGTGTGCTTGCAACCAAGAGGTTTCTACTATCTTATAACTTTCCAGAAACATTGCAGGATTATAAAAAATACTAATAGTAAGTTTTTTTATTATTTTCTAAAACGTTTATTTTGGCATTGCTTGGAAAAACATTGACAACGTCCACGATGAGGTTTACCAAATAGCATTGATGAGGCACGACAAGATCTTCTTATGCCCAAAAACAAAATTTTGGTTTGAACATCAGAATGCAGTAGCAAGTCAGTTTCTAATTTCTATTAAGTTAAGGACTAAAACAGAACAAATAAAGCTTTCCTGCGCTTTATTATTTTGGTTTTTGAAACGATTTTATGGTTGGCAAAAATCTTTTCTCAAATATTGTACCATAATGGGTTTGTCCTGATTACTCTTGGCTTTCATTATAGTCTGACAATTAGTGATTTTCAAAGACATTCTGAATTTGCATTTTGTTTTGATAAAGGATGCGTCTTGCCCTAAACATCACCATTGATTCATCTACTACTGGATGTCGTGTTGAATGCAATCATTCAATTGTATTTTGTTCATTTCAAGAAGATTCTTGTTTTATGCGAAGCAAAGTAAAGGTTGGTAAGTCTTCTACATATTTTGTTTGTAACTATTGAGAAAAGCTTCTGCAGTACTATGTTTCTATACGTCCGAAGAGTGATTGTGCATCTTATCGTAAGGATTTATGTTTACACACGTACTACCTTCTGGAGTTTCTACATGAATTGAATTTCATGTCCTCTGCTAGGAATTTTTCTTCATGGGAACGGGTTGCACTTTTACAGATGCTACTGTCTTAAAATCATCTGATTATCTTAAACTTTCCTAAGTATAAGAGAATCCTAATTTTATAAAGAGAATCAAAGGTTATTAAACGGTATTAATTTGGAAATTATTCAAAGTACTCTCACTTGTTTTAATTTTTAGTTGGTCATCCAGATCAAAATTAGCAAGATCTACAAGCTGATAAGGGTTTTCTCGCAGTGATAAAAGCTGACTATAAAAACGGCTAAAAACAAATTGAGATCTATTAGGTAATATGTTGATACCGACTTGAGGTCAAATGTAACCGAGAATATAACAAAGTAGATATAAACAAATAATTTTTTGTTTTCAACACAAGTTTTGTCATTGCAATTAAACTTTTGTAAAGTGAAGTATTTCAAAAATTAATCCAAACCCATTTTTGGGCAGGTTTGACCGTCAGCAATAGATATCATATATGGGATTCTGGCAATGGAATGTGACAAACATTAATTAATTTTCTGTTTTGTTTGTTTAAAGTAAATTTGTCGTTTTATTGTCTAATTTCATTTGAATATCTTTTTTGTTCTTTCTGTTGTTTACTAGGGTTTTCATTTGGGTTTTGTACATACATAAAAATCTAACCAAATATTCAAAATTAATGTAGAATTACATCAAAGTTAACCATGGTCATATTTTGGTGAGCCACTTCAATTGTTGAGCAGTTTATTTGCTGGTTCTTGCTTCAATTTAAGTTGCTTATATAAATCGGACAAAGTAAAGTTTGTTTGAGAAGCACTATCTAAAAGAATTCTCGCACGGCAGTAGATAATAATACATACGGCATACAACTACGTATATGAGGAAACTGCAACTTGCGACGTTTCATCGGAAATTAAGAGATTACTACTCGAATGATCTGCAACCAAATGTTATAAAGAAGTGTGTCTTTTATTAAACATTTTACAAGACCCCGCTTTGCAATTCTTAGCTGTATGATTATTGCAGAGACAGTTGATACAAAGCTTCAATTCTTTGACTTAATTTGTTCGCGTTACTGCATTTAACTTCAAGAACTCGCTGCACCTATAATTTGGGTGGTCGCTCTTGTAATTATTACATTTTATATTTGAAAACACAAGTGACACATGTTTTATATCTAATTGCTTTCCCCTAAATTGTTGTTGAGGCTTAATCGAATGGTTTCTTTCTAATGTCTCTAGTAAATCCGCCCTAGATTTTGAAAACTGTTTCATCTAGCATTGGAAACTCTAAGTGAATTTTATGTTTCTCCCATTTATGAACTGTTGATTTATCTAATTTTGAACTAATAATGTAAATAATTAACATATTACAGTGTTTAGTGGGTTGTTTTAACGTTTCTAGTGCACGTAAATGTTTTTGGCTAGTATCACTTAAATTTCTTATAGCAATGCCAGTGGCATTATTGGTTCTAATTGGAAAATTGATTTAATATGATTATGCACTAAAAGCTTAGAATTATTGAGACGTTCATACAGCAAGTCCCACGCCACACGTAATTATTCTCTGAAAATTCTAAAGATTGAATAACCCTTTTTGCCTTCCCTTTCAGTGAAGCCCTTAAATAGTGATATTTCTGAATGGCATTAATTGAGTTATTTAAATGGATTAACGATTCAAATGTATCTTTATACTCTATATAACCAGTTTGTATAATTACCATTATATTTTGACAAATCGATAATGGGTAATTTTATATTTTGAACCGGTTGATTTGATTGATAGACTTAAATGACCTGATTAACACTGGCTTCTTTTTTACTACACGTTGTTTTTAGAATTAAATTTATACTAGCTAAGGTGAATGTATATAACGTACTAAAATTGTCCTCTTTCGCATATTGCTCTTCCAGTAACGACTTGTCACATTTACATTCTATTTCTGTTTGAAATTCTTCAAACTCATTGTATATACTGACCATATTATCGTTCTTAACTTCTAATTCACTAGTAGATGTTTAAGAAATTTCTTTCCTTTTCTCAAATGCTTCAGTTAATGGTTCCAGAAATCTAACTATGTGCGTTAATTTACGTTTAACTCCACCTCTCTTACGGTTTCATTGTGTTGTTTCCTTTACTTCAGACATTCTTTACCAACAGTCACGTACGCAATTGAAAATATTAAATTATATAAAATTATATGTAATAATTGTAAACGCTAAAAAAAACTGCCACTTATATTATATTTTATAAGTAAATTCCAAAAAATTGACTGCGAAAAATGCTAAACACACTTTAATAGCGAACACCGTATATCTAAACCTCACTGTGCTAAAACTCAAATTAAAAGTATATTACAGGAAAAAAAGATAAACTCACCCTTTGTAATTGCACGTGGTCGTGCCAAAATTGCCAATAATAATTTCCGCTGGTAAACGTTGCTATCTGGCTGTCGAAGAACCAAATTTAATGTTGCAAATTGTAAATGTACCTCAACAGAATGGACTGTGTAACTGAATTGAAAAATTCTCGTAAATCGTAAATGTAAACCACGTTTATTTTAATTGTTAATTGGTGATACAGCTAAATGGGTGTGTTCGATGGCTGTTCAAGAGGAAGAGAGCGTGGGTTGATGGTACATTCAGGGTTGCCAGCATTTTGATATTCAATGTCGCCAGCTCAATGTATAAAAATCGCCAAAACGGATACAAAGTCGCCAGATTTTTTTACTTATTTATTGGTTGCCTTTGCGATGGTAGCTAGAGAATATTTAAGTTTAATAATAAATTAATAATAATAATAAGCAAAGTAGATATTCAATAAACGCTGGCAAAAAGCTAACTAATGCATTAAAGATAAATATGATTACGAGGTTGCCCATTTCTAATATGCTAATTGTAGAAAAAAAACTGAAATACAAAATTGACATTTTGGGTGTTGAGATATATATTTATTTTTGAGCTATAACAGAAAACTAGAATTTTATGATAAACAAACATATTACGGAGAACCCTTATAGATATTTACAAAGCATAAGAGTTCTAGTTGCAAAAAATATTAGCAATCATCAACTTAATGTTAGATTGGTGCTAGATATGTTCCACTATCTTTCAAGCAAGCTATAATAATTCATAAAAATTGGGATCCCCAGAATTTAAAGAATTTGAAATCAATCACTATCTTTTCCATAATCAGAAAAATAATAATTGAGCAAGCTAGTGACAAAGATCTTACAAAACATTTTAATGAGATTCCAACATGGTTTTGTTTCACTACCAGGTACTCATTGATTTCTCCGTTATCGACAACTGTCTAAAACATGCGAAAAATAAAAACGGAATATTATAACAGTATTGGTCGACATTCCAAAGCTTTCGATAGTATTCGTCATGAACAAATGAAATTCGTAGTAAAAAGCCTCTCAATTGATAATTCTACATAAATTCGAGTAAATTCAGATAAGACAAAGCTAATACCAATAAAAAGAGGCGCGGTTTGGAGATCTCCTTTTTCTTCAATTATTTCTAACTAGTGCATCGATCGTATGGTTCATCCGAGTTCTCAGTAGATCTGGTTTTGAATTAAATAGAAGTGTCAACCTGATTTCTGGAATTGTGTTTGCGATTGACATCGCGGTAATAGCAGATGGTATCGAAAGTGCTGCATGTATGGTCAATTTATCTATTAATAGGATTGAATATAAATGCTAATAAATGTCAGGCAATAAACATTATCAGTAGTAGAATACAATACACAGACAATTATAATCCATACTAGACAATCAACTTATTTTATCTTAGAATAAGTTACAAGAGTGAGATGGTGTTTGACGAAGAATTGACCATTGCAAATTTTAGAAATAATTTAAAGCATTTGGATAATTATGCTCTACGTACAACAATAAAAGAGATTCTTATATTACGTCACGATGTTCCTAACTCCAACTCCAAAATATTTAATAATAATATTAATAATAACAACAACTTTTTATCAATTGGAACTACAAATTACGCATAAGTATCAATTAATAAAAGAAATAATTTACATAATTTTAGTTAAACTCAGATCAATGTTCAGATTGTAACGAGGTCGCAGTCTGTTCTGCCACATAAACTCCACTATTAACCTGTATAAAAATCAAAACAAAAAAAATTAAATACAAAAATGGGGAATCCAAGGAAATGGATTATAAACGTATATAAAGATTACATTTTACTTTTAAATAAGTAATGTAAACATGTAAAACGAAGAGATGTAAGGTATGATATGAATTGTTGAATAGAAAGTAGCTTAGTATCAGAAGGAATATTGTAAACTTTTGCGATGTTGTAAGAGAAAGATCATTCCAACAAAGAAATCTGGTGCATATAAGAATATACTTATATTGCGAATATCAGTTCTGAAGGGAATTCTCTCATATAAATATTTAATGTATGCTAAGTGGAAAGCCTACCTCCAACATGTAAAGAGTGATTCTGTTCTCGGTTGGGCATGGAAAAACTAACACATGCAGTTTTTTGATACTTGATTATCTGTCAAGAAATATGTTATTATGAGCAACAAAAATAACACAAATTTGCCTAAATAATAACAGTCCTAAAATAACACCATGATAATAATCTAGTTAGCCTCTATCTTCACGCCATTTCGAAAATAATTTTCTCCCATGAAAGATTTATTTTCTTGGGTGAAAACTGTATTTACGCATTATAATTTGGCGAACTGTCAGAATATAAGAAAATGTCTTCATTTATTTGAAATGCATGTGACATGACAATTCTCCATCTTTCTCTTTTATGGCTAACCGAAATTACCCCACACTGAAAACGACTTCTTATCTATTACAGACTTCCAGAAAAAAATTGCGTCTGCAAAAAAAAACTAAATATTTCTAACTCTAGTTTGTTTGAAAACTTCAAAATCGGTACGTGCGGATCTTACAATAAGGTTTTTCATTTGCGGATATTATTTGTATTCTCTACATGTTTGTATTCACGCACAAGAAATAACTCCAGTTTTTTTAATATACATGTTGATTGTTCTAAACAAGTGTTACGGATAATACACAAACCTAGAATTCCGGAGGAAGAAAAGCAAGTGATTTTTTTAATCTCCCATATAGGGATATTACCGTCGCGGCGTCCGTTTTATGTTTGATCACTCATCAGTAAAAAGTGTGCAAGCAGAGTGGGACTTCAATAATCTCTACTACTATTTGTTTTATCCGCGGATAAAACTTGTTTGAGTGAATGCAGTTCTTTACACATTTTTGCGCTTATACTGTTTGGGGAATCGAGAATTTATTATTTTTAACAAAAAATAATAATGCTGCCTTCTTTCGTGCCTTGTTCCTGTTGTTGATTTATGTACAAAATGCGATTAAAATTATTTATGGTTAAATTCACACCACTGCCATAATAATATTCACGGTAAGTTAGATTTATTTAAAATTTTCTTTCAGATGATTTGAAGGTTTTTGGTTTTTCAAGAGTTGAATATTTTCTTAACTTAGAAACTTAAACAAGTTTTGTTTTAGTATAATTAGTATGAGGTGCAAGAGTCTTATATTCTAACTGAAAATTGGTTTCCTGTGCTTGTCCAGGAGCTTCTTTAGAGAAAAGAATGAAGTCGTATAACAGATTCAGTTTAATAAATCAATAAAGAGTCTTATAGACATGTTGTATCTGAGAACGACAAGACCATTAATCGTAGATACCCATGAATTTTGAGATCTAGCTTTCTGCATTTCTACTGGCATGAAGCTCAAAAACAGAGAATGGAAATATTCCCATCGAAGATGTTGCCAAGAATTTACAGATATTTAGTTATCCTTGTTCAGCTGATACAGCAAGCTTCTCTTTTGTACTGACGTTTGTCAGGGCCAGTTTTAGAAATATTAGACAAATTCACCCGCAATATTTGTTTCAATGTGTTCTGTTTGTTTGTAAATGATAGTAATTACTTAGTTACAATACTTTCTATGATTTCATCTTTGCACTTAAATGATAGCTATATTCCAAAAGGGAAAATCCCCGATTTAAGAACATTCCCAAATAGAAAAGATTCCCGAGAATTTTCCTTTTTCTTAAATAAATTTTGAAAACGGAAATTGTTGAAAAATTTGCTGTTGTTAGGTTGTTCGTCTTAAACGCATATTGTCTGAAGTAAGGGTCATTTAAAATTATTAATACTTGCAACGCTGTATGAAAGTTGTAAGTAGAGCAAGAATAGGTCATAAGTTTATTAACGTGGTTACCTTAGTAACATTTTGCAGGTCATTATTATTAATGTTTCTAGGTAAATACAGTATTGCAATATCTTCTACAAACAAGTAAATCAAAGCAATTGCATTATGTAAAAGCCATTTTAAAGAAAATTACTGGTAAATAGGAAAAGAATATAATTGATTTATGTTTTCTGGTACCTAAGCTATAGGTGGTTACTTTTATTTAATAATTTTGGGCAGTCATAAGCAAATTATAAAAAAATATATATATACAACCGAAGAGTTAACAACAAATTGGTACTAGAGTTTTTGATGTAGAATCGAGTAGCGTACCTGAAATAATATACCCTGCATACATGAAGAAAGTAATTATTTACAATAGTGTTACTTAGCGGGATGTGGAAATAGCCGTATTATTGTGTTATTACTCAAACTTTTATACTGTGCTCCTAAATTCATGCATAAATTCATTATTTCAATTAGCGGTACGATTGGTACTAAATTTATTGCGAAGGTATGACTTGATACAAAAAATCTAATTTTAATAACGTTGTCCAACAATAGAATTTTTCAAAAACTTTTCAAAAGTTTTCAAATCGGAAATATTTTCGGGGATATTTCCAAGACTTTTCCCCGAAGATAAATTCCTGGGAATTTACCCATTTTCTAGCTCTTCTAGTTTGTGTGATACATTGCATTTATCTCGAATTTGAACCACCCTACACTAGTTAAAAAGCTGTATCAAAGTAATAATCTGGTCATTTATGTCCCTCGAAAGCTCGTTCGTAACGCAAGGCGTTTGACAGTTCCTCCTAAACCATCACATACTCCATAAACTGAGATATACTGGGTATTAAAAAAAACGTTTACATATTAAGAGGCATATAGTACAAGCAAAAACATCAAATCCCTTATTTAGAGAGACATCTTCCAAAAGTTCGGCTAAAGTGTTTACCAAAAAGTTAACGTATGCAAGACCTGTTAAACAGCGTATGCATAGCACTAAATTGATAATAAAAGTTGTGGTTTTCATTTTCAAAAACGAAAATCGCTCTTATCTCGAAAACGGTTGATTTGTGGACCCATATTCATTAAGACATTTTACTTGTTTTTTGGTTGTACTATATGCCCCTTAATATTTAAACGTTCTTTAGCACCCTGTATAAACGCCATTGTACTTCTACTCCAAAGTCATTCTTGTGATAATACAAATTTACAAATTTTTTTTGTTCTCTATATTGCACAGAATACCTGTTCCAAAAATAACAAATTCTCTGAAGTGGACAGTAATGGTATTGCGTGTTAAACACCCGGAGATAAAACAAAGCTTTTGTGCTTGATCTCACCTTGAATGGCAAGAGCCAATCGATATGTTTAGATCCTCAGCAACTTCTCTAATGGTGATTCGACGATTGGCCAATACTATTATCTTCACTTCATCAATGTTTTCGTCTGTTGTTGACGTGCTCGGGCGTCCGGCACGCTCTTCGTCGTTCACATCTTCTCGGCCCTCTGAGAACATTTTGTACCACCGATAAACGTTGCTTCGGTCCAAGGTAGCTTCACCATATGCCACAGTCAACATTCGGAATGCGTCTACGCACTTAATTTTGTTTTTCACGCAAAATTTGATACAGATTCTTTGATCCATTTTTTGGAATAGGCAAAAATCGAAGACGAGCCAAAACACGTCCAAGCAAAACAGCTGTCAAAAATTAACTGAACATTCAAAATGGCCGAACTTGTCGGCATAAGTGAGGGACATGAGTACCAACATAACGCCACAAAGAAATCGAAAATCGAATATACGTAACCTGTGGAAATTCAAAATTCGCGATACTTTTTGAACAGACCTCGTATATACACTTAAGACTTCAAGAAATACACATGACTTTTAAAAATTTCAGGTCATATTGTTTTTCTGGAATTGCTTTTTAAAATGTTAATTCACTGACCTTGATTTAAAAATCAAAGACCTCTTCAATAATCCTTCTTACCATGTAAAACTCCATTAAGACGTAGACTACCATCTGAAGTTATATTTGACAATAATACAATTAATGGTAAAATCTGTTCCTTGGAAGAATAAGAACCAATCTCGAAAATTGCCGTTTTTTAGTTGGGATAATACCATTATTAAGTCTTTTCTTGCAGTTTCGGTAGTAAAGCGATCAATCTTAGAAAATGCATAATTTATTAAATAATTAACTGCTTTAAAGACTAATGTACCAAGTAATTAAATAAAAGACAGGTCAATGTGCTGTTTTGTGTCCGCATGATTGGAGATTGACCCTTCCACTACAAGGAAGTCGCTCTTGTATCTGCTGGACTAGTAACAGTTGACACATCTTGCAACTTCATTTTAATTAATTGCGTTAAATATGCATTCAAATAAAACCCTAAACTTACTTGAAAATGCAAAGAAACGAAGTAATGAACAGTTATACAAAAAATGTCATCATGTGCACAAATTATTAAATTAGTGTCCGCCTAAATGAAACCTTGGATAATGGCAATATCAACAATGTGATGTTTTCGTCTGGTGAAAAGCTAGTGCCTCTAAAACCAATTAAATAAGTATGTTTTTGTTATTAGAAAAGAGTCTTTTGCACGATAGAACGGAATACAGGTTAAGGTTAAATAGTAATAGAAAACAGGCACCTAGCGCAACACAATCCGGAGTATACAAGCTGAGTTGTAGGGACTGTAATGCAGTATACATTGGACGTACCTTAAGAGATATTAACGCAACAGCAAAAGAACATTTCAAAGCTATAAAAAAATGATAATAGCAGCAAAACTAATTTCTCAGCCTTTGCCAATCATCAGAGCATACATTCTCACCTTCTAACGATATCACTGTGTTACACTTCACAAAAAACTTTTAAAAGAGTTATATAGAACGTGATGGTAAATTATTTGCATTTTTGACCTATCTTTGTAAATACTATTTTTAATCTTTATACAAGTAGAGTAATAAATAATATCCAACCTTATTTTGATTTTAATTTTGAGATAAGTAATACATAATTGCAGCTCTATAAAATAATTTGAGTAATGTTCAAACTGTCCATTTATGTTTCAAAGCAATTGTGAAGAAATTCAATAACAAAGAACTAAATTTAACGCTGTAGTCTACTAGTCTTAAGAAATTATTTGGTAAATACTTACCGAACTGGTTTCTGATACTAATGAATAGCAGCCTCCGTAGTTGGTTCTGTTCTATAGACTTTCCAGATGTTCAAGAGAGACCAACATTGCCAGTCCTGTAAGTATCCTTCCATCTCTTTCTTTAAATCTCTGCCTTCTAACCAAATATCGGCTTATACCTCGAACGTACATCACTTCAATATATAGAGCCAAAATTTTCAGTTTTTCCACATGTTATGGTTGTTCTATACTCGTTCGATTGTGTGTTCTTTGTTAGATCTTTACAATGTTTTGTAAATAACAATTATATCGCAGGTCTAAGTACATGATTAACTTGCTATTTTCTATGACTTTGCCTTTGCCTTTTAAGACTGAATTAGATGCTAACCTCTTCATATTTATAAACCTGCTCTGTATTTTTTCTATGTTGTATTGTAGCCTATTCTTTTTTGCCCATTTCTGGTAAGTTTCGCAAACCACCTTTCATTTCTTCTCAAACTTCCTCACAGAAAGATTTGCCAACTATCGTCAGCTCTGGTAATGTTAATTGCAGCTGTTCACTCCTTTTTGCCCCGTATTTACGAAATCTAACGCGATCTGTTGGTATACAAATCTTGGCAATAAAATTGACGGAAAAAGCAAATAGTGTTGTGGTGTTATCAAGATGTGCAACTGTCTCAACAATTTAGTAATTTAACGCGTTTTACAACAAAGATAACTGGAAAACAATCTCCCTTAAGTAGGTATGTTAAAATCCACATAAATAGGGTACTAATTGTAGCACAGTCCAACTGATAATTAATTAAGCAGGACGCAGGTTTATCCAGATCGGAAAAAGGGGACATACACAGAAAAAGTTTGAGAACCGCTGGGTTATTGTTTACATTTGGTTTTGTTTTTACTCGATTTTGACGTTTTTTGATATTTAAATACGAATGAACAATTAAAACGTCTCGCACCAAAATTGTGCATTTATTATACTAAAATTATTACAACGATATTTACAGTTTCAAATAATTTTATAAGTTGTAATTACGGTTTTTTAAGTTAAGATCAACTGTAAACCGCAGAAATCTGTTGATGATGCTTTTAGATTATTTGAACACTTCTAATTCTTACGCTTCGATGGTATTAAGGATTAATTTTGTTATTCAAATACTTAAAATAGGATCTTATGATGTACAATCTCTAACAAAAAAAAAATACAGTTAAGATATGTAGCAAATTGTAAAAGTGTTACTTATTACTGTGTTTAATTTTCATTAAGTATCGATAAAAACTACAAATTGCAAATTGAAGATTGTCTAACTTTTATTGACAGATGAGTCAAAAATCACTTTATAATTTTCAATCTGTGTTGACTAGTCTATTCTGCTTAGTGTGAAGTATGTTCACAACGATAAGGATGCATTGCATAAAATTGCATCCAAAACTGAATAACAGTAGTGATTTTAGAAAATGAAGAAATGAGTTGTGGAAAATTGCATTTTAAGAAAAATATAAAATATAAACATAAAAATATTTTGATGTGTTAATCTTCTTAAAATGCAATTTCTTCTTAAACACATTTTGGATATAATTAACAATTTACATATATAATCTACATCACGCGATGTGGTGACACTGTCACTGTCCCTAACGAAAAAGTAGGAGCAAATTATTAAATCTAATCTACCTTGAAGAATATATAGACAGTTTGTCAAAAAGCTTTGAAATTAAGAAGTAAGAAACACGGAACATAAGACAAACAATAAGCTAATGAAATATTTAGAAAAGATGCAATTATGTAGTAAAATAAGTTTTTGAGCTGTATAATCTTATTTATAACCACTCGCGTTTCGATATCACTAGAGATGGGTAACTCCTGGGCAATCCGACTTAATGAGTCGACTCATTTAAGTGAATCGACTGAATCGATTCTCAGATATTTATGTTTACGGTTCTTGACTCACTCAAACTCATCGTGTAAATATTGAATCAAGCGCTCTTTTCTATTGTTTTAAATATTCGATTCAATTTACAAGCTTGAGATTAGAATAGAAAATCACAGAAAAAATAACAGCTCCCGGTTCGACACACTCGTTCGATTCGATTGAAAAGTGAAAGCCCGAAACCGCAGTGACTCGAAACGGGAAATGAAATTTTTCATAATGTAGACTGGGCTTTGTCTGACAATTTATTGCTAGTCAAATTATTTGTTTGTAAGTTCGGTCAAATCGTTTTGATTTTGTTTCAGTAATAATAATATCATAACACAAGCACACACAGGTGAGCCAAGTAACTCAATTGAGCCGGTTCAGTAAATCGACTCAATTAGATGTGTTAGAGTCAATGAGCTAGCTTAACAAAAAGAACTGTTTTGCGCATCCCTAGATGCCACTAAATAATAAATGTGTAGATAAATAGAAAATTCTTTACTGGGACGATTAACAAAAGAAACACAGATGCAAAAATACAAAATAAATGAATAAGTATTCAGTTTCCACAGGTGCCGTAATAATCTAGCTAGCCTATAATAATTGTTTACTTACAATAATTATAAAATGTATAAGACTTTAGAAAAGGAACAGTAATCAACAATCAATGGCTCAACTCTTTCAGAAAACAGTAGTCTATATCCTTACTACAGAAAAAGACCTTAGTTTAAGAAATTTCAAACAGAGGGCCGTCGCCTGTACATTGCGATCTTAGTTTATGTTATAACACTAGATAGATGGTGGTATTTCCATTTATTTTATGTTAAATATGTTTGAGAAAGGTTTTATAGATCACTTTGCATACATTTTTCTATATTATGTGGTAGGTAATTTGTATAAGTGATTCGGATAAATACATGCACACGAAATCGATATTAACGCTGTTACAATGTGCAGTGCATGATGGAGCCCCAACATTCAAATAATAAAGACACCCTCTTAAAGGTAGGATTAGATTAAAAATGCTAATAGCAGTCCTTTCATTGGAAAGGGTATTCCTAAATATTTTAATTTTTTACTTTAGATCTTGGAATAGCAGTAAAAATAACACCACAAATCACATAATATATGTTTGACAATTTTTCCCTTTTAAATTAAAACCTCAATTTATTTCTTTTTTTCCGAACTGTATGTCTTTAGACAACCTTACATCTTTTTTTCTGATGAAAAGCTTTGGTCACACATTTTAAAATTTCCTCAAGTTGTAAATGTTTTCTAATTTTTATTCATGGTTTGTTAATAATCAATTTCTAAAATTGTAATGAATATTTATTTAGCACTTTGTTTACTATAACTGAGTGCTCTTACATTACAAAACAACAAAAGTTATAAATTAAGGAAACTTTTAATTAATAACTTAATTATTATTTATGCAGAAAATATATTCTTGCCTATCTTATAAAATACTGTTTAATAGTCTTTCTTAAAAATCCTTGATAACCTAAACATTGTTTGATAAAGAGATTATAGACCGACTTATTTTAACTGGAAAAACATTTAAGCATATCTCAGAAACGGTAGTTGCATTCTATAAAAACGGGAAATGAAATTTTTCATAATGTAGACTGGGCTTTGTCTGACAATTTATTGCTAGTCAAATTATTTGTTTGTAAGTTCGGTCCAATCGTTTTGATTTTGTTTCAGTAATATACTGTCAACGTTAGTCGGTTGTTTCTAGAGACACCCTGTAGGGTATAAATGATATCCTTGCAAATATGTAGCAAGTAGATTCCCTTTCTAAAATTGAGTTTACTTTGTTATATAACCGCTTTTCATAAAGCTCGACGTTTTCGATATACAAAGTGTCAGAGTTTCATTCAGATTCTATTGTTTTTCCAGTATTAGAGAATAACGTAAGATATCGGAATGAAAGTTTATATCTGTTTATTACTGTCAGATATCTACTATTCCACACTATCTTAATGTTTAATATATCTATCAGAGGCGAAAAGTTAGGGGGAGCTAGCACCTTACTCTAAAGAGAAATTGTTATGCCACTGAAAAATTATATATTTTTTTTATTTTCGGAATTCACAATCGATTTATCAAAAAAAGTCGCTCTTGCATTTTCATGTAGAATGCCTCATTTTCGGGTGAAACTGGATTTTTCTAAGCCTCTCAGATTCAATGGTCTATGGCAAGGTCATACGTTATCTTAGAAATAGGATGCAATTATTTACATCTCATTCCTTGAGGGAAACTAAGACTATTTTGCCTTATAACCTTTTCCCTAAAAAATTGAAAACAAGAAGTTTTAAGTTAAACTTTGACACCCTGTATCTCGGAAACGGTGTACTTTAGGAGAAAAAGTTATATAGAAAAGTAGGCTTGATTTCTCTAAGGAATGCGATGTGAATAATTGCATTCTGTTTTTGAAATAACATAAGACCTTACCATAGGCCGTTGAATTTGAGAGGTTTTGGAAATCCAATTTTACTACTGTAAAACGCAGACATCTATTAGTTTTCCAGTGGCGTAACATATTTTTTTTAGATGTTTGACTGCCCCTCCAATTTAATTCTTTTCATCCAATGTACAGTTCAATTGGATGCTTAACGTGATTTTCAAAAATATTTTGAGGTTACGTCGGCGTTGAATTCACCTTCGTCGCTTTTTTCATTTAATGATTTTTAGTGACAACTTTTAGATGCTCTAGATTTCTCAGAGGACATTCTTGCTTTTAGGCTTCCTTATATAGCGTATTGTTGAATATTTATATCAACAACTGATACTGCTTTCTTCATTGCTTCCATAGATTTTTTCAAAGTGTAGGTTACCATTTTCATCATTCTTTCACGATAGGTATCTTCTTGATTAATGTAATGTACCCATGGTTTTAATTGCGTAGTAGACTGCACTTTCTTATCTCTGTTTTGTACGCTACTCAAATGCCTGTTACCCATTCCCATTATCGTTAGGATCTTTAGAGTAATAGGTTGGAAATTTCTGTTGTTTTTTAAATTGTATAAAAATTCTCGAGTATGTACATGTAGGTATAAATTTTGATAAACTTTGAAATCTGGGCAGAAATCAAAACCCACCCACTATCAAAAGATATATCCGTTCATATGTAAAACGACGTATGAGTCAATAAGTTGCAGATATTCCTTTTTGTAGCAACTGAATGCAGTTTTCCAACTACTATTGTTATATTCTCAATAAAAGTTTGCAAAGCAACTCAATGCCTACTGTCTTATTACCAAAAACCGTTAAGAAAAGCACTGTCTTTAAATAAAGCACAGAAATTGTAAAAAGTCCCAAAAATAATAAACAAATTAAAAAATCATTAATAATAGATAACACTGCTTGCATAAAAAGGTTAGGATAAATGCTAATATCCTGTTTTTATTTTTACACCACCGCTATATGTTTAAAGAAAGTATATTTTATTCATACTTAACACCTTACTATTTATGGTATGTACAAACTGAACCCAACCACGTGAACAACAGATAACCAGAACAAATTTTAAAAAATCCTTTTTCGCCGAGCGAACGCGAATCTCAAAAAAATAAAATTCTAACTTTAAAATTACATAGTAAGTATCCTTAAAAAAAATTAGTAAGAAAAAATAAACAGTATAAAAAGGGGTAGGTTTCAGGTAGTGGGGATTGGAGAATGAACGTAAATGAAAAATATCTTTGTTTCACCTGATAGGGAATAAAAAAGTTATGAAACTTTGCAGTTTGGGTCATCTCGATATCTACTATTTAGGAGTTACAAGGCTTTAAATGAAATCTACAAAATTTTCGAGTGTGGCTTTTACCCTCTTAACGTCGATCTCAGCTGATACAAGAAATACGTGTCTAATGTTTTGACCCGTACTACTTATATACCAAGTTTCAAAGAAATCGGTGAGGTACACTTCGTGCATGTCCTTTGTTAGTGACACGTTCAAGATGTCTAAATCGATTTTTGTTAATAATTCGTTTCACTCTGAACATAAGCGAGCTATGGGTGAATTAGAAGCAAAGTTTGTTCGGTTAAAGTTTATAATAATTGAAACAAAAAACTGTTAACTCGCTTTTGTTGAAATTTACAATTATTACATGCAAGAGTCTGTTGCCGCCTCGCCTGTTAGTAACGACTCCGGTAGCTAGATAGCCACTATCAGTTTAAGAAAACAAAAGAATGTCATCTACCTATACTTAAATTTTATTCGTGCAAAAACGTGTTAATTCATAAATTATTTATTCTGAGATATCGTTTTGCACCAAAAGCTCCAATTTGAAATCTAAAATTATAATTGATTTATAACAAATCGTCGCTCAATCAGATTTTTAATACATAGTTTTTTCCCATGGTTTCACCTTTATAATTCTAGCCTTGGAGTTTCTCGGTCTCTGAAGTCTTCTTTTATTTTCAAGGATTTTACTTTTTTAATACCTTGGATTGAAATTATAAACGACAAATAAATATTTTCTTTCGTTCTCGCATTTTCTTCTTAAAAGTCTTTACAGGCATTACGCAACCCTGAATAACTTGAGAGTTTGAAATATTTAGATTTGAGGAGTTCATTTTTAAAGAGGACAAGTACATTATTTAATTTGAGTTATAGGTAGTGTTGTAATATACATGCCTACATATCTTTGCAGTTCAAAAAAACAAAATAAGTCCCATGTTAAGTATTAGCTTCTCAAATCCGGCATTTTTTAACAAAATGGTAGTAAATCCTAGAACATTTTTTTCAAAAGGCTAAAGCACGAAACCAAGTTTTTGTTTCAAAGGACAAGTTCGTAATTATTACAAACAAATCACTGTAAGAAAAGAGAAATTTATATCTTGCGCAGAACTTCTATCGATTCCTGTTTGTAATTTTGTAATTTGTATGTACATGAATAACGGTAGTTAACATCACACAACTGAAATACCTATTACATAACGTAAGAAGTTAATTTTTTAATTAGCATTCAATCGTATTGATTATCCCAAATTTTAATTCTTTTTAAACATTTTTACTTTAACTAACACTAATAATAATATTGTAAATAATAATATTCACTTAAGAATGTCTGCATCGATAAAAGCCTATGTCACTGCATTAAAAATTTGCGTTATTCATGTTTCATGGCATACTGTTTTCAGTTGTAAAAGATCTTCTAACTTTTTAATTATTATCTTTTTAAATGCTTGTTGGGGTATTTTAACTATCAGATTGACACTCTTTGTTGTTATTGAACAACTTATCGTAATATAAACGATAATTTCAGAGCTTTTGACAATTACAAGTAATAGTTTACTTTTACTTTTACTTTTTCCATTAGGTAACAAGTTCATTCTTTAAATCTCGATAAAGTGTATATAAAGCATTTAGATTCCAAAATTATGTAACGTTTTTAACAAAGCGTTCATTTATTTTTAATATTTAGTTAAACTAAGTCTATTACAATTTATTTCTAATATTTATTTTTCCTAATCTATTTATTTTTATATGTACAGAATAATTTATTTATATCACTAATTACACATTTATTTCGTTCCTAACTACGAGCTTATTCACTTCCGAACTGTTGGCTCTCCTCCCGCTGGAATATTATATCGTTTCCTTGTTTCTCTGGATGAGCCTAGAAGGTTTGCGCCTTTTGTCGCACATGCGACGGTCTGAACGACTGGACAGTTCGAGACTTCTCTGGTGCATTCGATTGGTCGCGCATTACAATTACATATTTGTATTATCCGAGTAGCCCACCTGTGCCAACAAGCAACTAAAATAGATTAACATTGGTACCTACTAACTTAAAAATTATTTTTCAGGATTATCTCGAAAACACATTATTGTGACTTGCTTCCCTTTGAAAATGAATTCATTTAGTTTTATTCAGTTTAATTTAATATTCAAACATATGAGTTTAATTATAACTTCCCGTTGAGTTAGATCATTATAAATTAAAGGGTAGAAAGTTTATTTCTTCAGGATTTTGACAAGCTCCCAACGATCCGTTTTTATAGAATTGAAGCAACGATGACAAGAATCCGTGTTTTGGGTTTTTTTTTGTTATTAAAGCAACTAGTAAGATCAGACCACGCCATAGTTAAAATGAAGGGAATCAAATAAACGTTTTGTCTATCTCTTTAAAGACTCAAACTTTACACACACCTTCCTCTAGTTTCGGTTGACAGAATTTTCAGGGTTTTATGTTTTAATAAATAAATCCTTCAAAGCCAGCACGCTTAGTAATATTTCACTACTATCAAACTACTGTCAAACTACTATCTTCCAGGACACTGAATTATTAATATACACTAGGTGCTGAAGGCTCACATTTCTCATTCCTATATGAATGACTCAGTTGCTAGACATTACATAGAAGATATTATAAACTCGTTTAAATGTTAACATTAATTCGAAAACCGTATACAAGACACATAATGAAGTATTTTCGTCCTTTTCTGTGTTACACTATGACGTAACTAATATACCTCTTGGATGGTTTTGACATATGTCTGCATTTTTATCTTGTTTTCTACATGGTGTGCCTACGTCCTTTTCCCAATCTGTTTCTTTTTTCTCCTAGGCTGTATCAATTCTGCCCGATATGTATCTTGTTACTCTGTTTTAAAAAAAATTTAGATTTAGATTTTATTCAGGTTTTCTATTTATCTCGTGTTATACAAACTTTGTCGTCGATCTATTTTTAAGTTCTGTATTTTCCTTTCTTTTTTATTTCTCAGCTAAACATAATTTTATTCGGTTTAGTATAAATTATCATTTTATCTTATGATTTGTAAAAAACCGAATTGTCAACCACCAGCTCGTAAGTACTAAAAGTTTACTGTTTAATTAATTAACACGTATTTGAAGATCCTGCCATAAATTTGTTTTACTATCTGACTTGATGGTAAGGGTTTCAACTTTGTAAAAGGCAGTTAATTTTAGCTATTTCTGATGTTCAATCTTGATTTGATTATCTGTAATGCAGCTTAGAAATACTTTTTTAGATGATGGTCGCTATTGTTTGTAGATTCCCTAGTTTGCTGATTGAGCCTGCAGTATATGTAAATGTTTTTGTAACATACATAGTTAGCTAGAATTGGATCCTAGAATTGGGAAGATAAACACTTTAATGTAAATTATAAAATTGCAATAACTTAACATTTCTTAAACGATAAGACTTTATTGTATTTATTTACAAATTAATTACACTGATTTTGGAAAACTTTTGGCAACTACGAAACCTATTTCATGTTTCTTCAGACATCTTTCTTCTTATAAAGGTGTCTGGTTTATAAACTCTACACAAGTTTCTTCTGTAAGATACGCTTTTCTCATTTATTCGTTGGTACTGTTTTTGATGGAATCTCTAATACAATCTTGATAAAAGAAACTACCGTGTGCAAACGAAAGTTGAATTGATAAGAATACATAATTACATCTTAATAATAGGTATCGCAATTAAAAGTTTGTCTATTAGTTCCATGTTCCGTGTCAGTCTCTACATCAATATTATTTTGATCTCATAGGATACAGTTAACGATAATAAATAAATAGATAGCAAGAAATATTTATAGTTTCAAAATAAAACTTCAAAGTAGAAATAATTTCTTTATTGGTTTATTGATTATACTGCGAAGGCCGCGTTTCAGCAGCGGTACTGTACAGTCAGTACGCATTTGCAAAAATATATTGATTTTTTTTTCTTTTAATTTAGCCCGTAACTAAGGCCATCGATAGGATTTTAGGGCCCTGGTAATAATATTTCTGCGGATTCCTGTTATATTAGGGGTTTTACTGTTTTTACTTAATTCTTTTAATGCGTTTATGCAACGTATGAAGATTAACAAGCTCGATATCGTTTCTAACCTAAAAGAATTAAAAGACCTTTTTGTAGTATTTTAATGTGTATTGAGAGGAGCAGCAAACTCATCAATATACCGTCACGTAATTTTACCTTATTATTGGTACTTGGATTTTTATTATGATTTTATAATCAACTGTTTCTTTGATAACTTGTTATTTAAAATTAATTAAAATTAAGAATTTATAAATCGTTATCACTCGCGAAATTTACATCACCCTAATTAGTAGTAAATTACGCTTACCGCCTTGTGTGCTTTAAATTCTACACATTTATCTATTTGGTATAAAACGTTTACGCAGTCTTTTAAG
Organism: Ignelater luminosus; assembly: GCA_011009095.1. Classification (NCBI taxonomy): domain Eukaryota; kingdom Metazoa; phylum Arthropoda; class Insecta; order Coleoptera; family Elateridae; genus Ignelater; species Ignelater luminosus. The sequence continues at coordinate 58,258 of VTPC01001209.1, forward strand.
AAGTTGTCTATAAAAATATGATACAGGCCGTGCGTTACGCTTTGGGGTAGAATCTTAGCGAGCTATATTCTAATAAGTTCTAAGAAGTAGGTGCGCATTATATAACATAGCTATTTCTTTTTCCACTATTTAAGGCATTTAAAAATATATTAAATTTTTGTTTCAAATTATTTACAATACTACTAATACATTTTAGTTACGCTACCGACAATAGTCTTTTCTACTTTAAGGAAAAACGGATTCTCACGACCGACGACGGTTTGGTATGTGCAGTCGCTCACCAAGATATAACACAGCGTATAGTGATTAAACAAGTAAACCAATTCTTACAAAAAGCGGGAAACTAGCTCGGAAACAAAACTACAGATCTCTGTGACAAAACGTTGATGTTGGATGATATTTCTGCGTTTCTATAATAGATGTCAAGACGATCACACATTCATGCCAAATGAGTAAAAGTACTGACATCTATTCGAACATATTCGTATTATCGCCTATTAGTTAAAGGTCATCGGAAGGCGTTTGGAAAGAACAAAAGATTTTTAAATTGATATACTTGTTAATAACTATTGCTATACGCCGTATAACACACGGTTTATCCCTTATAAATTAGTAATAATTATTTCTTAAAAAGCTTCGACTGCGGGAGTGAATAATATTTATATTTGACATTATCCCGTCATTTCAAGTAAACAATTATAAATTTGTTTTCCTTTTCTCCTGAAATACGAACATTTATTTCCTCCTTCGATTATGACTCAAAGCTTGTTAAATTCCATTTTTTAAAACCCTGGGGTAACAGAAGTGTTGTTTTTCATCTCTCAGTTATTTTTTGGAAGTAACTTCTATTTTTATAACGACCAATTTTAAAAATCTACTTGTCTTCGTTTTTTTAATCTTGATGAACGCAGTCTAATATTGAAAACTTGTTTTTTTGAATCTCCTGCTAGAGTATAATTTCAGAAATAACTTTTAACCCCACAGCAGAAAATGCTTTTAAGAGTGTAAACCATTATAGGAATTGTTTACTTAAGAGTCAACTTCAATATTGAAGTTTCCAATTCCGGCAGTTTTTTTTTACTTACAGTATAAAGAGGGATTAATTAAGAAAGGTTTGACAGGAAATTAACAGACAAGATTTATTGTCTCCCCACAAACATGTCCGGAAAGTCGTGCTAGCATTGACCATCATACCTCCATGCTTGCACGACTTTTTGGACATATTTGTAGGGAGACAATAAATTTTGTATTTATATTAAATATATATATAAACCCCATTAAAAGTTAGGACAATTTTATATTTTCTACTTAGGAAACATTAACTTCTGAAGAAGTTTGATATGAAATTTATCCCAAGAAAGAACAAAACAAAAGTTGTGTAAAAAGTTTTGGTATTGTTTTGTGTATTTTTAAATAGCAAAAACGGAGGCTCGATTCTCATTCTTACCTTTATTTTGTAAGATAATTGCGACTCAATTTGTTAATTAACTTTGGTAAGCCAATCTGTGTAATTAGGAAACGTTCCTTATGTCAAGAAAATTAAATAAACTAAGGTGTGGGTATTAATTCGTTATAAGTGGGTGCGTAGCGGAAAATTAATATTGTTTTGAACAATCGAACTCCATTATAAATGCAAAAGTGTCTGAAAGAATTTTTTACTGTTAGATGAAATTATTGTATACCAGTATGAGTATATTAGTTTCTGATAAATGTTACGAACACGGACTAAGTCTCGACTTTGTTTAAACTGAATTGGAGGATGCAAAAGGGAGGTATGTGACAATTTTTTTGGAAAATGGATTTTTTTCAGTAATCGATTTAAATAGGGCAGATACACAAACTGTGCATAAATAAAATACGTAACATTACCTTTTGGCGATACAGAAGCTACAACTCATTCAGCACCAAATGTTAAAATCTTTCATTACTATATTTCGCATGTTCTTGAAAGATTTTGAAATAATTAGGCAAGATTTACACAAGACATATAAATGTAAAAATGTTTCCTCATATGACTGACTAATGTATGTACGAGTAACATAGACATGTAATGTTGCTAAAACGTACTAGATGCAATATACACTATGCCCAGTTTATCCCGCCAACACAAGCCAAATGACCAAATCTCATATGTCACTTTTGTTTTTTAATTTTCTTTGAATAGCTAAGTTTAAAGTGATAAAGCTGAAGAAATTCTTGTCAAAGTGACAAGCAATTTATACTAGTAATTTTTGAATTTTTTGTTTTCCATAACTACCTCTTTTAAAAATTGGAAATTATATTTTATAATCATAAGGATGTCCATATTATGAAAAATGTGTTGCGTACCTATTGGTAGCGTCTTCAAATGAGCCCACTATACCTATATTAGAAATAGATTTTATTAATTTTGCAACGTATGTAATTCAATTACCACAGAAACTTAACATTGTTGCTTACAATATTTTAGATGCAACATTATTATTTAGCGTTTTGCTGCTAATGGTAAAATATTTAAAATGAATGAAATTATCCACCAGACAAACTAATTAAATAAAGAATACAAACTTGAAGTGGTTTATTTAACAAATAACAATTTATGTTAGATTTTAAATTATAATTGAAGCTGAACAAATGAATATTTTGTATTTTTTTCGTCTATGAGGTATAGACAGTTCACATCAGTCCTAGCAGCATGTGTTGTGTCTAACATATTCTTAACTACCATGACGCATTGCTTAATGAATACTTTACATAATAAATAGGCATGATAACATTGAACATGCTAACGAAGTGGCACTTGCGGGTGTAAATGATGAGGTTAGTGGACACCTATGAAGAAATGATTTGGGATCTGTATAATCAATAAAACAATCTAAATTATAATAAACTACTATATTTAGTAAATAAACGATGACAACGCTTGCATTAGATATTGTAACATGACCTTGCGTTAAAATTTTTATTACTCTAGATTAACTAGGATTTCTACGGTCCTAGGGCGGCTAAAACTCAGTAGGTTGCCTTAGGCGCAAATAAGTAGGTTATACATACAATAAAACACAGGAAAATTAATCAATACATATATTAAAAAGATAAATAAAAAAAAACTAAAACAATATTAGGCACCAGTGGCTTTTTACAAATAGACACAAAAATCTACTATATAATTTCATAAAAGATTTGCTAATAAAATAATTAAATGAATAAACCCAGTTAAAATTTTATCAAGGAGAAATAATAGATTTTCAAATTTAAAATAATAATTCAAAAGGAGAAGATAGCATCTACAAATATTTTTATCGTATAGTACAATATACATAAAAATGGACAAATTCAAATAATAGAATATCATCTATCACCACACCTTTGATAATTTTAAATACAACAAAGAGAAAGAAATTTGAAATATCTAAATAAATAAAATTTAATAAAGCTGTCTAAATTTAAATTACTTTATCAACACTAAAATAAGCCAAATTACAACTTATTAAATACATTTAATAATGAATGTTAAAGAAAATCTGAAATATGAATCCGAAACAAGCTAGAAACGAGCACTGAAATAACACAATTTTTAATACCACTTACCAAAACAATAATTCGCTATAACCAGATCTGATTGAAGAGGAGATAGCCGAAATAAACATTAGTGGGAAACAAAACAGAAATTTTAATAAACGTTCCCTAAGCTGATAATAAAAGAACAGATTTTGCTTTATCAACCAAAAGAATTTGCATGTTAAATAAATTCTCAACTAAATTATATTAACACAAATTATGCTTAAAATCACAACCTTAATTTAAATTTTGACTAAATCTACAAAAATAAATACATGTTAGGGATCGACAATATTCCACAAACGAATTTTAACAAAAGTGTAATAATTTGAAATGTTTAACACGGTTAGGCACCGTTGACCTCACATGTGGATAAGCCGATGTTCCCCATCTCACAGCGGATCGTTTACAGGAATTCTGACTCTGAATGAAGCGTTCGAAGAAGATTTATCTCTCAGATTCGGTGCAGCTCTCAGTTGGATACCTAAAGCACGGCTGCTATCGATTGGTTATTAGTTGCCCCGATGAGTAGTTGGTGACCTAAGATTTCAATCTGGTTTCACTAATATTAGACCAACAGAAGGAAACCTTCATCAGATGGGAAAGTACCGCCTTTGCAGAAAATCTGGATAAAAAGACAATCCTATCACCCTCCAAAAACGGAAAACTGAAAATTTTCTTACCTCAAAAGTTAGACTTTTCACTTAACAAACACCGATTTGTGATAAACTAAACCGAGCGGAACGCCGGGCACAAAGGAAATCCTCTAGAAATCCAGCGCGAGGTTGCACCTCAACAATCCACCACTCCGAATAAATTCTCCCAAGCCAGAAAAATTAATTACTCAAATAGTTTCCAATAAAAGAAATTATAATCTAGAACCCAATTAGTGAAACTAGCAAAAGTAGGAGGTTAATCTCAGTTTCAACATTGGTTTATAAAATTCCAATCTACACCAGGAAGTAGAATTAAATAATAAATAAATAAAAAGCCTGGCAAAATTTCTTTAAGTTCTATCCTACTCGGATGACATACTCCTAATCTTTGACTAATCGGATCCCAAGACTAATGTTCCTTAAATAGAACAAATTTTCCTCCGAAAACCATTAACATTTCTCAACTCAGAGATAAGGATTTATTAAAAGTCGAAACAACTATACCCTGTGTCCCGCTTAAAATAGTGATAACCACAGCAATTTGTCAAATCTATTTGATCTACAAAACAAATTCAAAAACTAGAGGAAGCTTAATTTAATCTCCCAGCGTAAACTCATTAACCTTAACTATCTTCACAACTGAGGAAAACTATATAAAAAAAATGAAACAACGCACTGAAAGTACCTATCAAACAAACACATGTAACGGTAGCAAGAAGTAACCGTTACAATATAAATAAATAAAACTTACGGTCTTTTTTTCTTTTTTGTGTGGGTATGTATCAAGCAACAGGTTTATGCTCTATTTGAACAATAGAGCATAAACACACAGTTCACCTCTGCAGTGTTCCTAACATGTTAGGAGTTATTTGACATTTGACTTCTCTAGATTTGCCGAAATAATAATCTAAACATGCTACACCGTAATGAGCGGATGTACCATCATTCTGGAACCACATATCTTTAAGAAATTGCAAATAACGTTTACAGTCATATTATGCATTCTTTCCACATTTGGTAACAATGTAAATCGCACGTAATTTAACTTTAATTTTCAATTTATCCGCAATAAGAATAACGAATTAAGTTTAAGTGGTGGCTCATGTTAGAGCCTAGTTTTTTCATTATATTGTAAACTTTTGCTCATTTCTCATGTATTTTTTAAATGTAAGTGAAACATAATAATAACAACTTAGGCAAGACATGCAAGTTTACAGATGACTGAAGATGGCTATTTTTATGTTTTTTATATAGCCGAAATGCATTTCATAGAAACTTGTATTAATAAACAGTGGTAGTTTATAATACGTATTTATGTATTTTGTTTTTTAATCGTTATTTATGCTTTATAAATACAGTTTTATTAATATCCGTCAATTAATTTTGAAAATTACGTATCTGCCTAATCGATCACTTTTGTGCATCTTCACGAAGTAGTGTTAAAAGTAGAACAAGATTTTTGAATTATCTGAATTACTAATTATATTTTTTCTTTTTTTACAGGTGAGTAATGTATCTTCTATCAAATCATTTGCTATGGTATGGTGAGTCTGAGTTAAGTTTTAACCGTTTATTTAATTACAACGTTGAAAAATAACCGCTGATAATACGATATGTTAAAAACGTACCCTTGAGGCTTAATTGTTGCGGTTTTGAATTAGGTTGCTTAAAATTTGATTATGTAAAATGCCTGAACTAAGAGATAATGGTAAAATAAAGTTTCACTACTAAAACGAAATAATACTTAGTCAAATTATTCGTTTGCACGATTGCTTTTTTGCATTTACATCGTTTTAGATTAATATCAATACTAGTTAAATTGCAGTTTTAGAATCCCAAAGGCTACTTTTCTTTACCTTTCTCGTAAACTGAGCAGATTTAAATTCTCTGAAGCTGGTAAATCTGTTGACGTTATTCCATATTGATTCGTTTGCACTCTCAGATAAAATAAAGCCGAATTTTATCATAGATGGGACGATTTTATGTGTATATATACATATTTCCAGAACCCGATAAATTATTCTTGCAAATTAACACGTACTTATAGTTTCCAACGTTGCTGGGCTTGACATTGTCGGTGGCTGTCAGCATATGACAAACATGTGACAGTATTACAGTAGTGCCACCTGCAGCTTTAGTCATATGACTTATATACTCTAAAAATTTTTTGTTTCTGATCACGCGCTATTTGTTGTTTTTACCAAAACCTTCATTAAAAAACATTCAACAACTGGTTTTACTAATATATTTCTTATTTACTATGAAATTACAAATTATACTTAATTCATCCAAATCATCACTTTTATTATTTGGGCATAGATCTCAGGTGGTTAAACTATTGAACATAAAAATTACTGATAATGTTAACCTGGGTGGATAGCTATCGCGATCTGGGCTTGATTTTGCATTACAACGTTCCATTTCATGAATTATGGTTATATAGTAAATAAAATTTTGCATTAAACGTATGATAGATTTCATCCGCAATGTGTAACATAGCACTAGCACAGCCGGCTTGAATCCAGACTGACAATCGGGCAAAATTTTATAATCAGAAAATTATCAGCAAACTTGCGAGTCAGGCAAACGGTTTTGAGAGCTCTGGCTTAATGTTGTCATAATGGTTAAGTAATATTTGGTCTGGTTTAACAGTAATTTTTTAAACCGAGGAGATAGAAAAATCGTTAGTTTAATTGGCATTAGCTACTCCGATAGCTAAGTGGTTTTTAGCCTCTTGGCGAATATTAAGATTTCTTAACTTCTATCATAACACCTTTGCGTCACTGTTTTGATACCTGAGATCAGTATAGGCTTCCTCTTCTTTTTTAACAGCGTTAGTAGTCAAGTTCCTTAGATATTTATAGTATTTTCAATGCGTATAGGATTATGATTTTTTTTAAATCTTGCAAGAACTTCATCTCAAGCTGATATAATTTCTTTGATTGTATTTGTAATCTAAGACACAGATGGCTTGGTTAAATGTAGTAGTTTTTAAAAGCACATAGATGTCAAAAAGTTCATTTATTAGTGTTAAAATAAGTAACTTTATCATCGATACTGGAAATATAAATCACATTATAGTGCGTTAACTACATGGGTATTAAATAATTTGTGATCCTAATTTTTAAAACCTCAAAAAATACCCTTTTTGATTAACTACATATTCAGATAACACAACAAATTAAACAATGATTAGTAAAACATTAACATTACGTGCAATTTTGCTTGCGATTTCTGATGTGAAGATTTAGATTCTAAATTAAGAAAGAATTGCGGTTAAAATGTTTACATGTGCATCGGTATTCCTCAACCCCTTTATAATATTATAGGATTTTCTAAGAAAACTTTGGTACCTTATGTGTATATCCATAAAACTTCAGCTTGTTTCATTGTGACATAACGGTAGGTGTTAGAACAAAATGACATTTTTTAATAGTTAGGCAAAGTACACTCAATACAAGCAACATAGTGTAAACAAAACTTTCTATTACTTGTTGATGTACAGTCTGTCCATAAAGTATGACCCGATTTTAATAAAAGCATATTTATAAAGCTTCTGATTTTTCTAGCAAGGATTTCTATCTGTAGACTAACTAGTTTCTTGTGAAAGCAAAGCTGTCCGTTCTTATATAACGACGTATTTGGTAATTTAAGTTTCCATTTTTATTATTTTGTTTGGAATTGGGACATTACTTTATGGACAGACTGTACTTGTCGTCGACCTCAGCCTAATATAATATATACTTAAAATTAAAAAGTTGCTTCTAGAGTAAACTTATCACTCAATCAAATAATATTTCCATTACGTGGAGTAAAAACAATAAAATTACGAAAGAGTGTTCTAATTTCTCAACATAATTATATTAGTTGGTAAAAACAAAATTTGACGATCTTTTATTTTTCATCTATAAGCAAAGAAGAGTTTATGAATTTTTTTTCAAAAATTCTTTTGCTGTTGGAATAATAAACTAATATTCATAACTATACACCTAAATAATAATAAAATAATAATCAGTGAGCGCGGCATTTGAACGAAACTACCAACTAAATATTTGCATATTACAGTCTATAAGAAAACACTTGGTGGCTCTCTACTAAACTGGCACAGACGTTTAGAATTCTAGCCTAACAACAACAAAGGAAAGTTTAACCCTTAAAATTCTAAATAAAATACAATATGAAAATTTTTTCGAAAGAAAGCAGAATGACCAGGTTTTATCTAGAAAATGAAGAAAAAAGTGAAGAATCAGACGTCATCACTGTAGGTGTAAAGTCCTTATCGCAGAACTACACCACATACACCTGAGTACAATAAACTTTGGTGGAAAAGAGACCTTCCAGAAAATTTAAAAAAGGGGAATATATTATCTTATCTAAGACTTTATACCAAGAAAATGGAATTTTACAAGAACTTTGGAGGTGGGCAACATTTTATTAATTCTCCAGAATTAATCGGAGAAGGTGGATTAGTCCTGTGTTTTCTCAGGTACGCTGCAATTAGAAAAGCTAGAAATATATAGCAAAAGTTATATTGTCTAAAAACAAAACTTAAGAAATGGAACGTTTCACTCTTTTTATTCTGTTATTTAGATGGAATAAAGGAAATTTCATAGGATAAACAAATTTAAAATTAAATTGTAGATTTAATTACTAAATTGTCATTAAATATAAATAGAATACCATCACAAAGAATGGACACGAAAGGCCGATATTGTTACGCCTTATTACGGGTAACAGGAAAGCTAATTCAGCTTTCTCCAAAATCGTAACTATATAAGGTGTCCCAGAATCTCGTTTACAGGCGATATCTCGGTTGTTTGAAGAGATAGAGGATTGTTATAGAGAAACAATGTTTACAGTAGTAAAGGAGCTTTCTGATGCATACCTTTTGGCATTACTACATACTGGTCCAAAAGTAACAAAATTAAACAATAAATATATATAAATTAAACAATTTTTTTCTCAACTAGCACACCCCGTATATTTTTCGATATGTCAGTTTGCCTTATTTTCCTCTTTGTAACGGTGTGCGGTTTACTTACTTACGTTGCGGTGTTGCCAAATTATTTAAGTTTTTCTGATTTCTAACAAACCTTTCTAGTAAAAGTCATTGGATGTTTTAATCTATTTTTATTATGTAAATATTAAACATATCTCAATTTAACAAAACTAATAGTATAATATTGAAATCACTAGAAGTACAAAAAATTATAAACGCTTTTCGAACTGTGTTCCTCCAGCCTTCACGCAAATCTCAAATCTTCGTATCACTTCCCTTGTGCAAGCAAATGTAGTTATAGCTGGTGTGATTGTACGGCAGGCCTCACGAATACAATTTTTGAGGTTTCTAAATTGGTGGGATGCATTTGGTAAACAGTGTCCTTTAAATAACCCCATAAAAAAATGTAATAGGGTCAAGTCAGGCAAACGGGCTGGACAACAAATGGGACCCCTGTTGCCAATCCATCCACGAGAAAATACGGCATTCAAGTATTGTGTGACAATCTGCGCATTATGGGGAGGGGCATCGTCTTGTTGCCATACCATTCATTACAGCTCGTTCTGCGGCAGGAATATTTTCCAACAATTTAGATAACGTGGTCTGCAGAAAGTTCAGATATCGTTGTCTTGTTAAAGTACCGTCGTAAAAATATGGCCCATTAAATACTCCACACCACACATTTATACCAAACACTGTTTGAAAACGAGTCTCTTGAACCCAGTGAGGATTGTCGACAGACCAATAGTGGGCTTTGGGTCCATTAACAACACCATTGCTATGAAACCGGCTCTCATCGCTCCAACAAATTTGGTTTAGGAAAGCCGGAATGTCGTGTATAATAACTTTGCGTGGATGGTAATCCATGCAATAAATGAATTTTGAAAGGGTGCTACTTATGTTGCTTCAAGATACTGTAAAAAATGCTGTTACTAGTTCTAAGTTCTTGTGCAAGACTACAAACAGAAACATGTTGATTTATATCAACGTATGCTAGAATATTTATGATGTTCTCGTCATTCCTAGCAGCAGTTCGATATTGAACACATTATGAATTGGAAGAGGATCCCGTGTGCATTTTCTGTTCCACTTTGTAAAACGCCATATGTGATGGTGGACGACGATAGGGAATACGTTAATTATATAAATGGGTTGCTTCACGCGAACTTTTCTTGCATTCCCCGTAAATAAGCAACATATCCACACACTCGTTAGCGTTAAACATAAATTTTTATACTATAACAGAAATAAATCGGTCTGTGACAACTGCAACAAGATTATCTCTCACTAATAAAATAGTATGACAGCTCACAATAATAACTTTCGTTTATTGTATCAGTTTTTTTTGTCAAATTGACTAGCAACAAGTCTTAGTTGCAAACAAAAATTTATTTAAGTAATTAAAAAAATTTAAATAATTTGGCAATGCCGCAACGTAAGTAAGTAAACCGCACACCGTTACAAAGAGGAAAATAAAGAAAATCCAAATATCGAAGAATATACAGGGTGTACCATTTGAAAAAAAGATTGTTTAGTTTTGTTACTTTTAGACCAGTATGTAGTAATGTCGAAAGGTGTGCATTAGAAAGCTCCCTTACTACTGCAAACTTTGTTTCTTTGCAACAATCCTCTATCTCTTCGAACAACCGAGATATCGCCTGTAAACGAAATCTTGGGACACCTTGTATAGAAGAATAAATCAGTAAATTAAGAAAACTGAAACTAACTATTTTCAACACTACTTACATAGGTAATCAAATACAGAACAATTAATAACATGATGTCTACTATTTGGTTACAGATAGAATTATACAGTTTTTACTGTCAGGTTATATTTATAAACTCGGTATGACACCATTATCAAAACCCTTAGCAAGCTATAAATTTCAAAAAAAACAAATTGTCAAACCATAAATTTGCAGTAAATGTAGCGCCCGATTCTAAATTGCTTAAAATGTAAAATTTATTAGAAAATATAAATTCGAGATTCCAAACGTAGCAACTTGTGCCAAATTACAAGAAAAGCAAAAATTGACAAAAATATCTGACAATAATGCGTTTAGTAGAATTAAATTTGTATAGGTACTATAAAGTAAACGAGACCTATTGCCTTAGCTTTTAAAACAGTAAAAAAAACAACAGCAAAGTAAAAGAAACAATTTGCAAGAGAACAGTTTTTGTGTACTGACGTAGCATAGGCTACATTTATGCAATGTAGACACGATCAATCTTCCAATAACCAGGAATTTGTAGAGATTCGGGGATAACGGACTAGTGATGACAGAAAAGACTGGATTACGATCCAGTGGAACAGACAGTATAAGACAGCAAAATATATATTCACTGTAAAGTACGTGTAACTGAATATGGTTCAGCTATGTATTGTGAAATGATTCTAATTTTTTTGATACAGAGAGGTTTGTTGTTTTCAAAATATTTTTTTCTGTTTTATTTTGATTGGTGCAAGGCTCTGAAACAACAATACTTTTATGCAATTTACAAAGACATCTCGGGGTGCTCCACAAACTCCGTTTGTAAAAAGAATAGAACTAAAACTGATAATTCAAATTTATCAATTTTTTTTACCACAAAGACCTCCACCAGCAAAAATTGTTGTGATAATTCATAAATCACATCTTAATTGTAGGAACCTTAGTAACCATATTTTTTGAATCTCTACTAACAAGAGCATGTGATTTTGCTTTGTGTAGAGAAGAGAGAGGAGAAGTAATGTCACTGAATCATTGAAGCAAATTTGCCACCAACGCTCACACACCCAAATTGCATTTTACGTAATATTTTAAAGTGCAAAGTATGAATTTAATTAGCACATTACTGAAAACAATTTCTTAACAAGCTTAGCGCGTACAGACGGTAAACAAACAAGTGAAAAAACAAATGCATTTCAACAAATACAAATTTTAGTTAAGTTTTGTATTTATTTTTTTTCTTCATTTAATTACCCATGAAGCGTTATTCCAGGTTATTTCTTAAGTGTGACTTCTGCAGCTTCAAACAGAAATTTCCCATGTTTGCTGCAACAACGCTTTTAAGATTACTGTGAATTTCTAAAAATTTCAATGTCACAAAAACGCCTTTGTTTGTCACCGCAAAGCTTCACGTTTACTGTTAGCTGTATAGACGCATTGAGTCTCCTTTTTCTTCCCTTTCTTTATATCGTATAATAAACACAAATTGAATTAACTATAAATGTCACGACAACGCTTTTATTGTGATTTTTAACAAATAAGTCTTCTTCTATGCTGTAACTTGTTTTACAACACAAGTACATTTGCTCTTTACTTTTTTTTATTTGGTAACTAACTTTTCTTTATATGAATTCTACACTTTGATACCATTAAGCAACGTTAATTTTAAAAATAATAAATAAGTTGGATGTCTCAATTAATAAACAAGCATGCCTTGAATGGATGCAAAGAACCAAAAATCAACATAAAATTGAATGAATTGTTGTTCCATGATATACTCTTAGTATTTGAATTCTTCTTTTATACAGGGTGATTCTGAAATAAAGGGTATTCTTTTAATAGGTGATAAGTGAGGCTAAAAGAAGACAAAAAATGAAGAAACGAAGTGGCTCCGTGAAAGTTGAAAATTTTCACAATTTTTCAAAATATTAAATACTGAAGCCGCCTCTGGTTAGAAAAAAGAAAGTGTTCTTTGCATTCTCGCCTTCGGAGTAAAAAGTGAAAGTTAAGGAGATTTACGGTTGTTGTAAAACCATTGTAGTGCAAGAATAAAAATGCCTATTTTCTTTGAACGCAGGTGTAGTAGCACAATGAATAATAAATGCCATCATAAGCTACCCCCTGGACATTTTCAACTTTTCAACAATTAAGACAGTAAAAAGATAATAGCATAATTTATGTCACGAGCAATTAGACTCCAGTCTCGCAAGCAACATTTTAATCCCTTATTATTATTTAGTCATTTGAATAGAAAACATTATGGAAGATACTACTAATTATCGCTTCTGTATTTAACTCAATTCCATAAAATCAACCAATTTTTATTTATGTAGCATAATGCTTTTTGAAGTTTTTGGTTCTTTGGAATTTTACAGAAAAAAATCACTAACAGTAAAATTTTAATATTTTTCCGTTTACCGATCAAAAAGTAAATGTTATAAACGTGTCCATAGGTTATTTATGGCATTGTAGAAACCAGAAATACTATTATAAGCGTTTAAAGTGCGAGAAAGGTTTGGTGTGTTTACCATGCTTTCGGCGAAATAGCGGTTCCTTTTAACATAAGCTATCGTCTTCTTTTATCTCGAGCAAGTAGTAAATAGTAAGTCTGTCAACTAAGCAAGTACAGCAACTTTATTTTACCCCCCATCATGTTTACTTCTTAATCCAAAAAAGCGAGAATTATAAAAAGGTTTCTCGTCAAAACGTTTTCTTGGAGATTAAATATTTGGTACCTGCTTCTTTCAAAGGCACTGGCTTTACCCTAACAACTAGGTACTTTCAATTTTGTTTTCTAAAAACATATTTCAATAGTAAAATGAATGTCGCTAACCGCTGCCTATTTAACGCGAAAATATAGCTTCTTTTGTTAATGTCAGAAATGCAAATCTCATTCAAAAGCGCACGAAAAAAGGGCCATAATTCATAATTCAATCTTCTTTCGTTTTCTTGTAAAGACTAAACAGAGTATCGCGACGTTTACGCATTCATGTTATCACCTTATTACTTGAACGACGGGCAACTTACCAAAATATTACAACAAATGTTGAAAATAACCACCGTCGACCTGAAGACAAGCCTCTATGCGTCGATGAAAACTGTTACGCACACGAGTAAATATTCCAGCTGTATTGCGAATTTCTGCGGCTGCTGCTAAAATGCGTTGTTGAAGGTCTTCCGCGTTTTCGACTTCCGTGCGATATACAACAGACTTCATGTGACCCCACAAGAAGTAGTCCAGAGGATTTATGTCAGGGCTACGAGCAGGCCAGCGTACGGGACCATTGCGACCAATCCACTGATGGGGAAACATTTCGTTCAAACAGCCTTGCACACGTACGCTAGTATGCGGAGGGGCTCCATCATGCATGTAATAAATATGCCTACGAGTTTCTAGAGGTGTATCATCCAACATATCTGGCAACCTGTTTTCTAGAAATTCCAGATACGTGTCTCTGTTTAACCGCTGTGGTAAAATAAATGGTCCAAACAATGTGTCTTCTAAAATGCCACACCACACATTAATAGAAAACCACCATTGAAATTTATTTTCCCTAATCAGGTGAGGATTAGCGTCATTCCAATAATGTACGTTATGAAAATTTAAGATACCGTCTCGCGTAAAACAACACTCATCCGTAAACAGTACTTTCTCTACAAATTCCTGTTGTTGCATTGTTTTTTGTTGAAACCACTCACAAAATGTTCGTCTCGGTGCGAAGTCATTTTCAGTTAAATGCTGAACCCGTTGTACGTGATAGGGATGTAATAAGTACGACTTTAATATCCGATGCGCTGTTGCTTGGGAAACGTTCACGTCGCGTGCGATACCGCGGGTACTTATTGTAGGATCTTCATTAATCATAACTAATACATCTTCTTCCGCTTGAAGAAAGTGTGGTGCTCGTTCTTGTCCACGGCCTTCATATGTTGCGACGGTGCTACCTGTATCACGAAGTCGTTGTATGACAAGGAGGGTCAGTCAACCCCTATGGATTTTTACTTAAGTAAAAGTATGAGAGCAGGACCGGCTTGGCTTAGCGATTAAATTTCAAAAGTCTTTTTCTCGGAAACTATGCAATTTTTACCTACCTTTTTTTATCGCAAATGTATGTACTATCACACCGCTATCCACCTTTAAGAGGATACCCTTTATTTCAGAATTACCCTGTATATATTTATATGCGTATATAATATAACATATACTATAGTACAAATAAATTACTTGCTGTTTGCCAACCTAAATATTTTTTTCTATTTTTGCTCTTTGTTATACATATAGAAAATTATTAAGCAAACAAATAGTAAACATAGCACACTTTAAACAACTTTTGTATTTAGTACACAGTTCGTTTAACTTTCACCTTATTTTGCCTTTTAAACAACTCTATTTTTATTTGACACAACTATTGCAGAATGGTACCTTAAAAACTCTACCAGTCTGTGTATGTACCTCTGGACAGCTGACAATGACGAATTTAGCAAAACCACCTTTCAGCCAAGAACATAGAATGTTTAACCAACCTACTTGGATATTCTTGGATGTTGAATTATACGCACTCCTGATGCCCAAAATTCGAATTCACCAGTACGATGATAACAACTGTAGTTACCCAATAAAAGTAAATTCTTGTTGATGTAAATTTGGAACTTTCATTATTAAACAGATACATTTTATCTTCCTTACATAGAAGTTGTTCGCAACCTAGGTTTCTACGGACAGCTTTAACTTCTTGTCTTTTTTCACCCTATCTTTTAGACACTGTTTTGGAACTTTTTGCTTAAACAAATTCTTAAATTACTTTTTTAATTTAGCGTTCATCAACCGTTTGCAACCTTTCTTAGACTCCGTCTGATCAATATATATATGTCATAGTTTATAGGTCTGTTCGTTTGCTTGCTCAATCTGCTTCAAGCAGAGGCAGTCGAGCATTGTCACGTGACTAAAGAGAGCAGGTTCAAGCACTTTACTCCATTTTAAGCAAACGAACAACTTTTTTAAAAACGGCAAAATAATCGGCTATTTCTAACCTACAAACGAGCTCCTTTTATGTTAAACGTTTTTAGATTTTAAAAGTACCTAAGTTATTATATTGTAAAATAGAGAAGGACAATAGTTAAAAGGTGTAAATGTAGAAGAAATTGTGCTAGATAATGAAATACGCCAAGAATTAGATATTCTTCTTTTATTTCCGTATGTTACTTAGCAGATGCATCTAAAACGTAATAATTATCTTGAATATCTCGTAAACTTGCATCTATGATCACCATTTTAGCAACCGTTTATAGTTACCAACAGTTACTGTCATAGAATAGCGGTTGCTATACGTGGTTATGTTTCCCGCGATATATTTATGGTCATGTTTTATTACTGCCACAATGCTCTGCTGCTCAACTTGCTCCACCTTGGGAAATCGAGCAACTTTTCTTTGCTCGACGTGATCTAGGGTTAATTGCTCGACGCAAACGAACAATTTTCGAGCAGTTGCTCTGACGCAAACGAACGCCTAATATGTTGCTCAAATTGCTATAATGTGATTAGAGCAAGCAAACGAACAGACCTTATCTATTTAGATTTTTTTCTAGTAAAAATGGCATGATTTAAAACTACAACCTTATCTAGTTGTTATTATAGTTAACGAATGATGTTCTAGACAGTTGATTCAAATAAAAAGCGTCTACAACCTTATATCATTGAAAAGTATTTAAAGTAAGTTATTCAATTCATCAAGACCAAGCAGGCATTCCATTTAACATTCTTTGAAAAGATTCCCGTATATGTCTTTTTAACATGAAATATGCTTTTTTCTGTAACTACAGTGGCCCGGTTTTTACTTACCCTTCACTAACTAATGAAGCTTCAATAAAAATTTAAACAACAATAGATTTATCTGATTTCAACAAGAAGAAAATGGACAAAATCGGTTGTTATGATAATTCGAGAATATTTAAATTTAATGAAGAGATCAATTAATTTGCCGACATGTTTCACTACATATATTCTCTTTTTCAAGACTCCAATTTCAAATTATTACAGGTAGGTACCTTGAAACCTGTCGACAAAATAATTTATATTTGAATTAATGACCTATATACCAAATACAAAAAATTAAATTATTAATGAAGAGAGTAGAAACTGTATTATCTTGAACAATGTTCTGATAATATTCCAACGCATTCTGAGCTTGTTTAATTTGTATTTTCGCAACCCAACGGTGCTACGCGTTAAAATAATGCTATTTTATGCTTAATAGTTAGGAATATCGGAATATATCTATAGGAACTTCAAGAAGTTGCGGTAACGCTTAAACAAGTATAATACAGAGCGATCAAAAAGAAAGTGTATCGCTGTCGCCTTGGGAATAAAAATCGTAGAGCGTAAATTAAAATTGATGTACGCTTTTTAACTCTCAAGAGCTTGTCAAATGTTTTATTAAATTTGTTTAAAATTGCTTTTTTGGTTTTAAAGTTTTGTGTAATTTCAAAAAAAAAGTGTTAAGAACAAAAAATCTATTTATTAGAAGCATATCTCCGCAATGGTCAATTTAATTTAAAGTATTCTCAAATAGTAACTATAAAACTTGATAGCTAATATTGCCATTTATTAAATTATGTTTGTAACTATAATACGTCAAGCGCCGACGTACATTCTTTATTCAAAAGGCCACCGCGATACACTTTTTTGTTAATCGCTCTGTATGAATTAAAACAGTGGGTTGAAAGGATTTTAGTTCTAACGTGCCATATGTTAACGCAAATTCCAAATTATGTTTACAGTATGTAGCAGCCTTTTTTGGCTTTCATTTTCCTGCATCCAAAATTCAATAATTAAGATGATGAAATGTATTATATAGCATGTGTGGGCTAAGAATGAAGAAATTTAATTAATTTATGGAAATCTTTCACGTAGTTTTAAGCTTTTGAGACTTCGGCTTAAGTTTTGATGAAAATATTTTCACACAGAAGTATTTTAAAAGATGTAACAAAAAGATATCACACTTATTTAGACTTCATCAAATGATCTTTCTTGATATCTTTGAAACGTAAAAAAGTTCCAAATTTTAATTTTGTTAGGACCTCAAGCATAGAATTCGGAGTAGGTCATGGTGTAACAGTGTAAATTGGACTTTTTAATAAAAGTTACCAAATCAAACTTTTACGTTAAGTATCTGTCATCAGTGTCCTATGATAAAAATGTTAATATGAAAATTATTTCAGTTTAGTAATAGAGTGATCAATCTTAACTTGTCTTACACTGCAAAAATGAAGAAAAACAAAGTCTACTCTGAATGTATAGAGCGAATGAATTATTTGTAACAGCTGAGTAGGCAACCCATTTTGCGCATGCATTCGTTATACAAGCGACTTTGGTAATTAAACGATAAGTAATTAATTTTAAAAGCAAGATTGCTATGGATAAAAGAGAATTCAAAGCATTTAAACATACAGTAGTATCCAGACAGGATAGCTCAATCATGCTTTTTGTAAATAGATTTAAGGCAACCTGCAGCAAGACACCAATGAAGAAACTGAATTAAAAGTAGTTGAGCTAGAGCAATGGACCGAAATCTTAAAGTATCTGTTGTTTTCTGATGAAGCAACATTCAGTAATAATGGGTCTCTTAACAGACGTAATTGTCATTACTATGCCGGAAAGAATCTTTTCTGAATTAGGCAAGCTTATCTCCAAAGAGTTTTTGGTATTTTTAGTCAAAGATTCTATTCGGAAGCGGATTGCAGTGTGTGAACAAGAAAGTATAAAACATAATTTTGAACATTTACTGCGTTACTGATTTTTATTCTAATTTAATGTTTCTTGTTATTTTTAATAATGAGTGTCCCAAAAATATTTACGTCAGAGTTAACTCTGGAAATGAGAATGTATGTCGTTTTAATGGTTTTAATTGTCAATTTTAGTAATGTTACATTTTTATAAAGCAGTATCAAATGATTACTCAAGAAAAGGCGATTTTCTTGATTGAATCTTACTTCGTAACTCTCGACATTAATTTAATTAAATAGCTTGTAACGGCAAAGATTTTCAACATCTTTTACAAGTAGTGCACAGAGGTCAAGTTTGATAACTTCTAAATTGTATTTTAACGTTCATTATATCGATTTATATAATGTATCGTGTAAGCAAAAAAAGATGTTTTTATATCCATAGCCAACCTGACTTGAACATCCTTGGGGCACTTGTTTTTTGTTACTATCATCTTCTTCTGTTTAATTGTATGTTATTAGTATGCTGTTAACTTTGAATTTCCTTATTGGACTTAATTTGCGTTACTATTAAAAATATCTAACAACACTTTTGATCTCTATTTATCTAAAAAATATCCATATAACCAAGACGTTTATGGAATAATTGAGCGTGTTGCCTGCCTAGTTGTTAAGAAATAATTTATTCATATAGTATATGGTATACGTGAGTTTGAAAATCTCATCCTACCTTACTAAGATATGTAGGTTACGTATCGATGTTTTTGTCTATTCAGTCTAAATTCCCTTCCAAGGCTTCCAACCGGATTAGAATATTATCGTTTATAAAACCTTTCCAAAAGGAAATAGAACTTACATATAGTGATCGCCCCATGTTTAAAATTTAAATGAAAAAAGGATGACGAACATCAATATTTGTTGAATGTATTTTGTCAAATAAATATCGACATATTTGTACCATCTTTCTGAGTTTGACTTTTTGACGATATTTTATCATTAAATCATTTGCACTTTAATTGTGGACAAAATGACTACTTTAAAAAAAGTAGCAGAATTATGAAATTAAAAAATGATGTATTTTCATGCTATAGTTTGACGGTAGCCGCCACCGTAACAAAACTAATTGTAATTTTAGCCCAAAAACTACATTACTTCACGCATATTCTTCAGGTGTCTCCAAAAGATTGGGACATGGTTTAACTGCAGACTCCTGGGATAAAAATAAGAAGATTTAACCTAACTTACCTATATCCAAAATCGTCTCGTTAAGTTGGTACGAGGCGTCAAAGTTTTTTGAAAAAAAATTAATTTTTCGTATAAAAATAGTAGGCTCTGATCGATTTTTATAATTTTTGGTATGGCATGTTTTGTGACTATAACTCACGTTCGAGATGGTTTTGGTCTTCATCAGTAAGTGTGTATATTAAACAAGAATGTCTCAGTACAGATTTGTTGATAACTTTTTAGTGCCTAGGCTGAGAACTTTCAATTTTTATTCCAAAAAGATACTTTCTTTAGAAACATTTTTTGTATCTTTGTAATTTTTCATAACGCTTAAGGTTTGTCCGAAAAAAAATAAATTCTGATTTGATGATCATGCTTTTTTTGATAGGAATAATCTAGAACTAATCTAGTTAGCCGGAATACCTATCTTAAAATGGCAAATCAGTATGATTTGTTTGTTACATGTCAAGATGGCAGAAGTATAGTGTGATAAAAATTAAGTAATTAGTTTAGAATTTTTTGTTGTAATTTTAGATTAGTTATCACTAATAAACTTTTCATTACATGCGATGTCATAATCTTAAGCGTTATTAAAAATTACAAAGATAAAAAAAATGTTTCTGAAGAAAATATCTTTTTGGAAAAAACAATTGAAAGTTCTCAGCCTAGACACTAAAAAGTTATCAACAAATTTGTACTGCGACATTTTTGTTATATATATATATATATATATCTTATAGCATCGTTTAGGTAATAGCCATTTACTCTAAGGTAATAGTAAGGTCTATCGAGAAACGCGAAAGAAATCAGAAGTCATTGCTTTGAAACAAATGAATGCTGGAAGATACTCCACCATTAAAGTGCATATCTTGTTTCAGGGTTTTCCAATGCATTTTATGCCTTACCTTATGCTCACGCTTGTGTAATGTAACTTGAATATTCCTTAAAACTCTAAGTTGTACAAGATTATTTTTATTACCACGTTTCTAATTATATGCTTCTAGTACAGATTTAATATAGCTACATTTGTGGGGAGAGTGTTGGTTTATATTTATTTAGATTTAAAGCTAGAATGTTTACTAAAATGCAGTTTGTGGCAGATTTGACGAAATAATCAAGATACAAGAATTTTAAATAATGCAAGAAATTTATGTAACAATCTTATTTGATTTTAGGGTTTTAAATAAAAGTGTTTGGTCTGTACATAGCTTTAATCTAATTCGTTTAATTGTTTTATTTTACCTGAAAGAATACAAACACTTATTAGTTATCTTTTTGTGCTATTCAATAGACCCTATAATTTTGAGCAAAAGGAATTGATATAGGTTACATACGCCTAGCTATAAGCACCTTAGAAATAAACAAACAAACGATT
>VTPC01001209.1:79503-92195 GCA_011009095.1 Ignelater luminosus
GAATTGATATAGGTTACATACGCCTAGCTATAAGCACCTTAGAAATAAACAAACAAACGATTCAGGTAGAAAAGGTATAGCTATATATATATAAAGACCAAATACAAAAGAGAACGGAGATGGTATTAAAAACTGAATCAACTGAATAGTCCCAGTACAATCACACTTCTTCGGAATAATCAAATGGAGTAACACCAAGTTGGAGGAACTAAATACACTTAGAAGAGTATGCTGTACGAAACATTGAATTCAACAGACATAGATCAACACATAACCAACAAATCTATTTACTAAAAAATTACTTCTATACGAAGAGTGAAACATCTAATTCCCATACACCT
Source organism: Ignelater luminosus (assembly GCA_011009095.1). NCBI lineage: Eukaryota > Metazoa > Arthropoda > Insecta > Coleoptera > Elateridae > Ignelater > Ignelater luminosus. The sequence goes on from VTPC01001209.1 coordinate 79,845, forward strand.
ACCGTCCAAGTGTATGTCAAATAATACATTCCTTTAAATTTTTCTGCAAGAAATGAGAATCGCGCAGAAAACGTATAAACATCAACTAATTATAGACTAACTAAATTGCCTTTTAAAAAACTTCATGGCAAGCACTACCACCAGTTATACCTACTGCATATACCTTAGATACAGCAGCGTTCAGTAACTGGTTAATCATTGGCAACATAAGTAGCAATACAATTAAAACTCAAATAGTTGCTACACCAAATTATAAAAAGTATATCATTAAAGTATTTCAAACAACAAACGTCGAATATTTGTTGAATAGACAGAGATTAATGCTGTAGGCATGCAAGAGTAGAAGGAATCTTCCATCAAGAATTAGCAGTCATCCCTTGTATTCAGGAGCAAAAAGCGCTGTCGATGAAGGGTTTCTGGACTATAGAATGCGAACGTCAATTTTCGTAAAGGCAAAGCCAACACTTTTAAAAACGCTTTCTTCGATGTTAGCAGCGCGTGAGTCTGATTACTGCACCTGAACACAATCAGTGCAGTCAGCGTGTAGTAGTACTTGAATCATAGTGTTCCTGTACGATTGGTAGCAATCATCAGTGATTCGTTTGCTACCGATATTTCACGCAGTGTTTTAGAAAGGGCTTTTGGACCTACATATTCTGCTACCGTTTGTATTTGAGGTTAAGTATAAGTTGTTATTGCATGTAATTATTAATATAGTCGTCCAAGAGCAAGCTAGCAATTACTAGCAACGCATAATCATAATGGCTGGCACCGCGCAAGCCTGATTATTGCTCCTGATGAGCACAAGCAAAAACACATCAGTTTCATTACTAGTTTATTCTTGTGAATTATATTAGAATCAATCGGTTATTACAGACCAAAATGTAGAAGCTAATCCGTCAGATATAGCTCTAGTTGATAAACAAACAAAACAACGTACTTTTCAGATATTTCCATAACCCTATGTAACAACATCTGTAGCAACAAGTTGAACGAGTTCAGAAGTACCGACCCTTAGCTGCTGAAATAAAACAAATGGGGGACTAAGAATGCACAATTGTCATGTTTATTGTTCTTTCAGTTACTGATGTTTCAAAATAAATACATGAATACCTAGAGTTCTAGGTGGTAATAATAACATTATACATGCCAATGCAGAAACAACTGATACTGAGTACAATAACGATAGTCAGGAAAGTGTTCAACATAATTAATCAAAAATTATTTCAATTGGAATTTTGAAACAAACTGTAAGAAATGTACTCTTAGTAATTGCTCAAGTATGATAATACTATCAAACAATTGAAAAACTAGGTAGAACAAATGAAAAACCAAGGTCGTGTTTTTATAAAAAAACTGAACATGAATGCAGTTTTTCAAGCTTTTCTGAGAATATTTATTTTAGCATTAAATTGTTAATTAAATTGTTAAATCAAACAAATTATGCTGTCTTGTCTGCATATTCTTTGTCCATCCAGTAAATATGTTACTTGTGTATTTCCATCATTCTTGCTTGTCTTCGTCGCTCTCCACTTCGTCTTGAATTTGTTAGTTTCAGAGGTATATAGTTATCGTCTATTTGTGTAATGGCATAGTACAGTGAGAATCTATATTCGTTTGTGTAAAAATATTCTTGCTCGTAGTTGTATTTCTTGATAATATGTTTTTTTCTCCATTGCTCCTCTTCCTCCTTCGTTTCTAGGTAAATGAAATCTTTCCACTGCTGCATGTATGTGATGCACTCGATGTCTGTACCATATATCATTCTAGTTGTAGTATTCAAGTTTTCTAACTCCATGTTATACCATTTTATCACACCATATGAATAGATTAGTAGTGGTATAGTATAGTATGTATTAATTGCTTTAGTTTTATGTTAGGTGTTGAGTGGGTTTTTAGAATCTCATTTAGTCTGCTTATACTTCTTAACAATGCCTCTTTTTATCTTATTATTATTATTATTAAGTTTTGTATTCCTCATCTTTAGATGGTTTCTCATTAATTTTCTATAACGGATATTTCAAGTTCTACAAATTATTCTGTGTTCAGAAACCAGCGTACAATATGACATGTACCTAAAATTGTAGCTTTCTGCATCAATTCTTCTAAATGTGTTATTCCTAATAGATCTAAATGCTTGATAAAGGTATGCGATATTCCAGTTGTAGAGGAAATAATTAATGGTATGATTTCTACATTTTCCAATTTTCACATCTGTTAAATTTAATTTTTTAGTTCTATATATTTATTAATTTTGGTGGCACGTGTTTTCTGTAAATTATAACTTAATGGAACTGTAATGTCTATTATACAGCGCGACCAACCTCAGAAAAGCCCCGAAAAATATGTTACATGTTATTGGTGATGTTTAGTTTTATTTAAATCTCCCGCCGAAAGATTTTTGGATGTGAGTGTACTTCTTGAACATGTAGCTCCCCCGTACACGCCCACTCAGGGCTTTTTTGAGGTTGGTCGAGCTGTAGTAGCTCGTCTTCTTATCTTATCCTAAAGAATTAAATCTGGTTTATTAGCTTGTATTTTATATCTGTTCTTACTTCTCTATATCAATATTATTTATAATCGTTATTTTCAAGAACTGGGACTTCATACTCATAATATGGAATTTTATTATCTATAAGTTTGTATTTGTCTGTTAATTTCTGATGTACTATCTTTGCAATATTATTGTGTCGTTGTAAATAATCTACATTAGCTAGACTGGTTCACCCATTGATAATATGCTCGATAATTTTTTTTTATTCAGCACATCTTCTGCAGGTATCAATAACAGTTCTTCCTTTGATATGTATTTTCTGTAGTTTCTTGTAGCAATAACTCTATCCTGTATAGCCATCATAAATCCAACAGTTTCTCGATACAGATCACTACTTTTTAGCCATTTATTATATGATACTTTATTTACATGGTTTTGATCAAGTTGATGTGCATGTGTTTTTTATGTTTCCATTTTTGTATTTGATGTTCGATGTAATCTTCGTTTTTATTTATTACTTCATTATTCAACTGCAATGGCGTCAAGTTCTTATCATTTTTATATATAATGGTTGTCCATTTTATTGTTCCAAACGAGTAAATTAAAATAGGAATTGCCTACATATTTATTGCTGTATTTTTATTTGGTCCATTTAAGTATGTACTTAAAATTAGCTTCAAACGTTTTTGAAAATTCTCTTTTAACTTATTCTTTATGCTTGTATGATTTAGTTCACGAAGTTGTAAAAATCCAAATATTTATAGTGTTCATTCTTTCCTAAGCTGTATAATACCTGGTCGTCTTCTAGTTGAAATCCTTCAAATCTAATTAATCATTTATCAATTACAAATTCCATTTGTATATCTTTGCTGAATTTAGCTGTTATGTCTATTAGTCGCTTCATTTAGGCCTTTGATTCTATAATTTCAAGTCATCCATGTATAAGAGATGATTAATTATACATTTATCTTGATTAAAGTACCCAATCTGGAGACCAGCTTATGTGTCATTTAACATGCAACTTAGAGGATTTAAACATAGGCGAAACCATAGTCCACTTAAAGAGTCTCCTTGAAATTTTCCTTGACTAATTTTTATTTTTCTGGATTTAGAATTGTGTTTATGATTTATCAGATGAAGTTCTGTTGACCACTGTTTCATAGCTTGCTTTAGAAAATTGATTATTTTATTGTCTATTTCATAGATTTGTAGTACTTCTAAGAGATATGAGTATGGTACCGAGTCCTATGCTTTTTTGTAATCGACGTATATCATATTTAGATTGCGTTGTCGTTTTATTGCATGATTCACAGTAATTTCATCAATTATGATTTGATCTTTGCAGTCTTTTGAGTGTTTATAGTCTCCTTTTTGTTCTTCTTACACTATTTTTAATTAAATGTTCATACACAGGGTCGCTAAAAAGTAAGGAAGCATGCTACCCCCGCAGAAACGGTAAGAAATGGACAAATGAAAGTTGGTGAGCTTAAAGTAGGTATTTTTTGCGTTGTTTTGCGAAGGGAAAGTTAACCCAGAAAGAACGTTTGTAACTAAGTATGTCATGTCCAAGACTTCCTTTAGATGGTACACCAAAAGCTATAGGGAAGTAGGAACTGTACCGATTACGATTGGTTTAAAGTAATTTACTAAATGTTATTTATAGAGTGAATACTATACTATTTTATTTTTCAATAGAACCAACTATTTACATTTGCCGTTGTAACTCTCATTTTCTAGTTATCATCCGATAGCAGAGAACCAACCCACATTTTAAGATAATAATTGATAATCGGTCAAGTGTAGAATCTGTTGCAATTCACTATATCTTACTGATGTTAACAGTTCAAACAAAGTGTAGGTACCGTGATAGTTTTCTTTATACGTTTTGAAGGTTTCGATTAAAGATCATGTGACAGTACAATTTATTGAGTCCTCTACAAAATGGTTACATAGAAGTAGGGTTAAACGAAGGTTCTAGGACACCATAATGTGTTCATAATATGATGTCATAGCCAACAAAATATTTTCAAAGAGATTAACCTAATCCAGACTTTACGACCTCACTGTATACAAACAAATGTTTCTTTACTCATTGTCAGAGTCGCAGTAACACAACTTTTTCCACTTCTACCGCACGAGAAAAATGATTCTAAAATTCAACAACAATGATGAAAGGTCTATTAAGCCGTGTTTTAAATGTAAATATATTCACCTCTTTTGAATAAAAAGCTTAGAGGCAAAAACAGAACAGTTCGTGTTTACTGGAACGAGAAACGTAAATAGGTATAATTTTTCTTTTGTTAAATCAAAATTATTTAATGGACCTTTTAATTAATGTACTGAAATATTTTCTTGTAATAATGGAGTAACGTTCCTATAAGGAAGAGGAATAGAGATTTATTAAATTACATTTCCAAGTAATTGACTAATAAAATTTAAAAGGCACTTAGAAAAATGACCCAATTATGTTCGAATTGCTTTTTCCGACACTTTCACAATCTTTCTCGTCGGTTAGAGTTTTGTTAACATTCGCCTTTATATTGATGGTGTTTTATATGTCACACCTGCTTACCATTTAACACTAACTAACTAATAAGAATAAGTAAACACTGACACGTTTACGACGCATTAAAATCCAGGAAGACGCATTTTACCAATACTAACAAACCCCTCCCTTTTAATTGCCCCATTTTAAATTTCTTAGCAGCATTTTGAAGTTAGTGAGAGAATCTTCTGCTAATAGGGCGCGTTTTGGGCACGTGGTATATTTATACATTAAAACTCAGTTTTATTATTCAATTTATTTATGTAGAATAGGATTGTATACAGGATGTAATCAATAAGGTGAGCCAAGCGGTTATTTGGTTATATAAAGAGATATAAAGAACATGCTTGCCACAAAAATGATGAAGGTAAACACAGCTATATCAAACCCCATTATTCATTCATTTACTCATTGACTTCCGGTTTTGCCGGAAATGACATTAAATTTTTAATTTTAAATTAAACACTGTATACTTTAATAAATTTATTATTAATCTTACTTACTGTTGATTTCAACAACGCAGATTGTACTGGGCTTCGTCATTTTTTTAATTACACCCAATTTCTGGTCTGCTCCGATCATAGTTTATATCTCACGGAAACAGTCGTGTTACTCAATAGCAGCACTTTGATCTTTTGTGTTTCCGGTTTTGGATTTACGCACCCTAAACTATAGATCGCCTGTATGTAGGTGAGGGGTTTAATAATAATACGAGTTACATAATGCACCATCTTACTTTTACACTATTTATGAATAAGCTATATACCATACAATGTAATTTACTGGGTGTATTTAATATATTCTTCCAATTAACTCATCCAAGGAAGTCGTTTCAAAAGTCAACTGATGATACATGTGCTCCAGTAGCAAAAGTCTTGAGAATACCATTTCGAAACTAACAACCTCGACTGGAAAATGATAACTAAATCAGAGTCTTTGTAATGAAATGTTCCATAATATGTCAATTGGTACTTGTAAATAGTAAGATATATTAAAATACTGTACTATCTTTTTCTCTCATTCTTACTTCTATATCACACTGGAAATAATATTAGGCTACTTCTTATAGTTAGAAATTCTGAAAATATGCAGTTTTGACAAAACTCGTGGTTTTGTTTTTAGTAATATTTAACGTGTCACCTGCAACTAAACCAGTTAGGTTTAAAAGTCAGTAATATAAAGCAGGCGGAGCCATATCATAAAAACTATATGGGACCATATGGAAAATAAAAGGCTAATTAAGTGCCCATTCCCAAATTTTAGGCTCTTCAATTTTTTTTAAATTAAAGGTTCCACTAGCGTTCGAAATAATTAGCGGAACTTACGACACGGACTTTATAAATCTGGATGAAAGTAGTGAATAATTAGAGGCTAATTAAAGGCTTCACGATGAAATTGCAAATCTTCATATTCGACAACTTGTTAAGTACTTCTTTGGTGATGAAGTTCACTTAAGCGAAAATAATTGAAAGGAAATTTAATTTTTAAGAACAATACCGAGAGCCTTTAATTATAAACAAATGATATTTTCAAACTCAGGGCCGTAAGGGTGACTACCTGCACCTCGGCCCGAAACAACTAACATAGACCGAAATTATTTTGAGGAAACTAAACATAAGTCATCCTTTCTAGTAAATTCTTGAAGCCTTTATTAGCCTTTAATTATTTACAAGCAAGATCTCAAAATCAGGATCGTACATGTGAGTACTTGCACCCCGACCCTCGACAACTAACATAGACAAAGTTTATTTTGAGAAAACTGTACAAACCTCAACTTTTCTAGCTAATTCTATAAGTATTTAATTAGCCTTTAATTACTTACAAGCAAGTTTTTCAAAATTTGGGTCGTACATGTGAGTACTTGCACCACGGCCCTCGACAACTAACTTAGACCACAATTATTTTGAGACAATCAAACATAAGTCACCTTTTCTAGCAAATTCTTGAAGCCATTAATTATCCTTTAATTACTTACAAGAAGCATTTTCAAAATCAGGCTCGTAAGTGATAAATGAGAGTAACGGTTCCCTTTGTCAGACTGCACCTCTTAAACTAGGATTTTTCAAGCAGTATTATTTGGCACAATAACTTCACTCATTATGTACTACATCATACTAAATATTGATCAAAACAAAATTTAAGTGGCAGATTTGAGATGGAATCCTCGTATTTTATCAAAAAGAAATTATTTTTACGAACTTTTATAATTCAGACTTTTTGCATCGCATTATCTCAAAGATAACAGAGTAGTGCATGATTTACCAGTCAAGGTTATTGTAAACGAAATAAAAGCGATGTAAAAAATCAGCACTCGGCGTTTTAATCATGAACTTTTCGATTGTGTTGTTTAATTTAAATCAATAAATCTTTATTTAATTTTATGTTACTTTCTTCAAGATTCTGTTAAGATTTAGTTTGTAGTTTGATGTTTGTGGTAATTAACGATTTAAAATAATGTAATAAATTAAAGAAAGAAGAACGAGTGCTGATGGTGCATTAAAAGAAGTTGTGATGTCGTAAAATTAACACCTCTTTTATTAGATGATCTAGAATAAGCATTATTGTAAGACAGGCAGTGGGATGGCGAAACAATTTGTTTTCTACTAGTAATAGGCGTAGTTAATAGACTGCTGAATTGACATAAGCTTTGTTTTATATGTAGTGTTGTCATAAAACTAAGAATAATTGTATTTTAAGACGTAAAAGGAAATCATGTTGCATTTTTTAATAATTAAGCTTTTGATAAAGCTTAGATCCGTCCATAAACAGTGATTTAAGCCTAAGGTCATTCTGCTTTAATGTCAGTTTACCAAGTGTAAGATATTCAAACGTGGCAAAGAGATTTTCTTCTAATAAGAAAACTGGTAAACTTCTAGTTAGTTCGAGTTGACAATTAAGAATTAAAGATAAATAATTAATAATTGGCAGTTATACCTTTAGTTTAGAAAAGTAGTGATAGTTGTTAGAATAAATCTAAATTGTAAACATTTTCCTTTATTAAGACCAAAAAGTGAAATTTCTTGATGGGTCCTACCAAAATGAAAAGTCAAACTTTTGAAGATCCAGAATGAGGTGAAGATTTTTACAAAATCCAGTAGACATTGACACTGCCGGATTAGATTTTAAATTATGAATTTCTTTGTTGCCTTTTCTTGTATATTAAGTAAGATTTTGTAAAATCAGCTAAATCATTTAGATTCACAAATCAATCAGTGGGCCATTTACAAACAATCAACTTTCTGCGGGCCAAACAATGCAGGACTAGCATAATGATAGCGGAAATTGCAATTTTGTTTCTACAGCATCCCTGTAGAGTACATTAATACTGTTTTTGGTTAATTCGGTTAAAATTTATTTTTGGGATTCTGATCAGCTGGAATTAGAATCTGATCGGCAGTGACTGTTTTCGAGGACCATAATGCTTAAATTAAACATAAGTCTTCTTTTAAACTAGTCGCTTAGAGAGTAAAAGAAAAACTAACTGTACAACTATTTAATATTTTTGAGTATACTAATAAATGTCATGGCTTACCCAAAATGTTCTATTTTGTTAAGTCGTGATGACAAATTTGTAAAAACAGTAAAATCATCTGTCTTTTTCTTACAGTAAGGAATTTTACCGCACTATAGCAATGTGATTAAAGTATTTTAAGTTAGTTAACAAAACACAGAATTATTACTTCGCGTTATTCTAAAGGAAACATAACTCTTTTTGCAGACGATACAACTATTTCTTGGTCAGACAGTAAACCCAAATTCACTTGATATACTTGTTGCCGATGATGTAAATATTATAAATGACTGGTTTTCAGTGAAAAAGTTATCGTTAAATATACAAGAAACTAAAATTATGACTTTTGGAACAAACATAAATATTAACAATACAGATACACGTTTTACAGACTGTACAAGATTTTTGGGACTTGTTATAGACAATAAATTAAAGTGGACTAACCACATTGAATACATTAGATCTAAGTTATCATCGATTTGTTATACACTAAAGGTACTATCGAAGGAAATTAATCACACAATATGCTAACAAGTGTACTATGCCATATTTGAACCATTACTCAGAAAAGGACTACCGTTCTGGGGAAACGCAAATATAACCGAAATCAATGCTATCTTTAAAATTCAAAAAAGCCAATACGGACTATATTAAATGTTAACTCAAGACATTCCTGTAAAGATTTGTTTATAGAATTTAAAATCATGTCCCTAACAAATTTATTTATCTTCGAAACAGCTTTATTAATTTTTAGGAACTTAAGTTTATTCACAAAACGACTAACTTTTTTCAGTATAGCGTTTTAATCAGAAAACTTCTTGTGTGTTCGGTCTACCTTAGTAGGTAGTAGTAGCGAATAAGTATACCGATTGTGGAGTTTCAAACCCGTACATAGGCAATACATGGGGATTCAGATTTTTGTAGTTCCTGCTCCCCAAATGAACCTACAGAGGAGGTAATGGTATCAATCGATAGGGTAGAAGTTCTCTCTCAATCTGGCGTGAATTAATAAATGGTATCGTTAGAGCAGAATTTCTTTCCAAATCTGACATCAATATATTAGTTCAATGAACAAACTTGTTTAACGAATTTTAACTATGGGTTCAAATAACAAATCTTCAAGGGCAACTAAAATAAATTATAATAAATAAAAATAAACCTCTATTCTGAGCTAATAACCCAGGCAGTGATAAAACGGCTTCCTAACATTAGCTAACTGGCGGTTTGTAAGTATTTTTTGGTTAATTTATTGGTGCCATATAGAACAACTAAACGACAACAATTTGAATGATATAATTGATCAATACACCCAACAATTAACAGTATATGCAAAGCGATTTTACAAAAATTTACAAAAAGAAAAAAATACTATAATTATCTTCAACTGAAAATATTACAAAGTTTTGGAAAGGAAAGAAAGAAAGAAAGAAAGGAATCATATTGAAGGTACTGTATGGCTCCAAGAGAAACACAAAAGATAAGAAAACATAATACCAATGCCTGAAATACATATAACTGAAAATGATGTAAGTAATACCCTAAGAAGAATTAACAAGTGAAAAGCATCAGGACCCGACGTTGTTCAGAACTACTGGTACAAAAAATTAACTGCAATACACGCTGGTCTAGCTTTAAGTTGTAATAAAATTATGAAGATAGCAAACTATACAGTTTGTCTTAGGCTACTAGGAACATAGCCGCTATTGTTGTATACGTATCCAAGGTTATGAAACAATAGTTAACAAAGCTCATACTGTAAAAAAACCATAGAAACCAACTAAGAATTAAAGAAACTCATATTAAAAGCATTTTAATAATCTGAGATCATTTAATAACTACAAAATACAAAAAATAGGTATTTACAATAAAACAAACCTTTTAGTAATTCTAAATTATTTAACTCTCCCAAAAATACAAAGATTCTACGATTTAATTTTACATTTATAATAAACGTTCAAACAAGACGCCTTCCTAAGCCAAACAATAGCCCAGACAATCGTAAAATCCTTGTCTAACATTTCTTAATGTTAGAGGAGTGACAGAGTTAATAGCTTGGATAATTTTTTTTTCTGAGCTTTTCCAACGCATGCGCTCTCGTTTCTTCTTGGTGATGAATAACATTTTTAATATACCCTCATAAAAGAAGTCATTTATCAATAAATCAGGCAACCTTGGCGGCCAGCTGATTCTTCTTGTATGACTTGTTAAGCGGTTAGAAAAAGTATTATTTAAAAATTCCTGTACTTCCGCAGTTTTATAAGCGGAGCCATTTCCATGACCGTTTCACAGTAATACATTCTTCTCAGTTGATCTTCAAATAATTGTAGAGTTTTCTCAATTTTGGAACATTTATAATTGTTTTCTTTCAAAATTTTGCAAACAGTATCTTCGCTAATGTCTAAAACCTCACCAACTTGCCTAATTGCATCACATACAGCAACCTGCTGATTTTCTTTCTGCTCCGTTTTGTCACGAACAGTTCTAAGTTTATGAAGTTTTAGTGAAACGCACCCAACCCTTCCAAAATTCAAAATTATTTTGCTAATGGTTGTAACCGACGACGTGGAGGTCGGTTTTCAAACACATTAACGAATAAATTGGTTATGTCAGGATAAGAATTTCCCAAATAATGCTATTTTACAATTGTACTTTTTCTGGAATTCAATAAACATCTATTTGTTTGAAGAAATTAATTAAAAAAATTAATAACAACCCTAACATAAAATCAAACTATCAAAATTTTCAGATTAACATATCCTCATGACATTCTTTTTTAATGTAGTCAAGGGTACCTACTAGTTTTGTAATTGTTATTAAAACAATCATATTAAAATAGCAAGTTTGCGTTACATAGACTACGTAAGTAGTACGTACAAGCCCCAAGCAAACTGTATTTTGTTTATTTTTAGTGCTTTTATTGTTAAAGATTGGTCCATAACCTTGGATACATATACAACAATAGGGGCTATGTTCCTAGTAGCCTAAGACAAACTGTATACCAGATTTTGTTACAACGGGAAGAACGTTTCTTATACCTAAAGACAAAAACTTATGTGATCCATAGAAATAACTTGCCCATACAGCCAAAGATTGTTAAAAGCAGTTTAAAAATCTCAAAAAGAGCTAAAAGAAGCATATAACCATGGGGAGTTGTAGGTTTCGTAGATCCTGTCTTGTAGCGTACTATTAAGATTGTTTTAGTATTATTTTCACGGACCAGGTTGGTAAAAAGCCGCTAATACTCTTTGTTGTAACCTGCCGATAGCGCGTAATTTTTGACCATTAGAAAGATGCTACAAGCATTTCTTTTTGGTACCGTATTAGCAGTTACAGCTAAAGTTCTAAAAATATATTAATAATTCAATTTCGTACTTTGCTAATATCATTCTTTATTTCTAGATTAATCGATATTTATCAGATGTTTGGTTAAATCAAGTTATCACTAAGATTTGGGCAGATATATATCGTAAAGAATGCACTAGAACATACCATAAACATTTAGTAATATATATTTATTTCGGTTATTTAATGTAAAAAACTATACAGGTTGCTACGTAGTTACTACATGTCAGATTTAAAGAAATATATAATATATACATGTATAATACCGTTAATCTTAAATGTCATTTAGATATAATTTTGAAATAGTGACCGTTACTTATTTAATAGCTCTAACCGGTTAAGAGCGATTATTATTATTATTATTATTATTACTATTACTATCACTATTACTATTACTATTACTATCACTATTACTATCACTATTACTATCACTATTACTATCACTATTACTATCACTAT